>VZTB01003976.1:537784-567361 GCA_013397245.1 Thryothorus ludovicianus | reverse complement strand
AAGGAAGGAAGGAAGGAAGGAAAGGAAGGAAGGAAGGAAGGAAGGAAGGAAGGAAGGAAGGAAGGAAGGAGCATGCTCCACAGAAATATGACTGCATAGACAAAATACTTGGAGGTTGAATTTTTTTGTTTTTTTTTTAAGAGAAAAAAATAATGTGGTTGCATTTGCAGCAGTGTACACCAGAGAATATTCTGGAGATTAGAATGATTGGTGCCTTTTGATGTTCTAACAGGGTACTTAGGGAAAAGGACCTGGAGGAGAATGACAGCAGAAGTTGAAGACATTTGTTCGGTGCACAGGATAGAAGTGTTAATCCTTATGTTTCTCGTTATGACTGATTCATGACTGCAAGGCAGTTTTTTTCACGAAGGCATGATGCACATGTCACCACATCAAAATGTCACTGTCACTATCCGGGGGAGGGATGGAAAAAGGGCTGACTAATGTTACCCCTATGTGTGATACAAGATAACTCAAGGACTTGGATATTTACCCTGTTTTTGCTGTAACTGCATATTTTAGATTTTTTTTTTTTTTTTGCTTGCAAGAATTTGTTGATGGTTTGGGAAAGTCTAGCACAGCAACGAGTATTAAGCGAACCAAAGGCATCCTAAGTATTCAAGTGGTAAGGGATTTTTTCCTCCCTTTACTGCAATTCTCCTCAGTTATCACCAGGTGGCCTTAAAATCTTGTTTTTCTGAAATGAGGAATAGTTTAGACACGAGGAAGTGATGTATCCCTGTGCTGCAATCGTTCCAGGAAATCGTTAGGTTATAGTTCCCAGCAAGGTTCATTTTTCTGTCTTTGTCTTGTGTACTGAGCTGTAGCTAGTACTGAAAATATTAAACGTTAAAACTGCAGTTTTCCATTTATATTGTATCATTGAACTCTCCTTTTTTTAATTTTTTTTTTTTTAAGAATTTGGATTGTCAAGAATTCATGATGATGAGCATTTTTTTTCCTCTTTTATTTATCTCTGTTCTGTGTATGAACAGCTTCTCAGGAGTGCAGGGAAGGAAATGGAAAGGTGAAGGTCCTATTCAAAACTTGGAAAGTATTGTCATTGGAAGGTGCTATGATTATATTAGAATTGTGAACCCTGCTGTTGGGTAAGTTTTGCATGTTTCTGGACTAGTTTTTTATGTTCTGTACAAAATGCTTGTTAATTAGAAGCCTGATGTTCTACTTCTAGCCATGAAAGTTATCCTTTTGAAGCCAACATGCATGTAGCTGTCTGGAAACAACAAAGTAATTTTGATGGATGTAATATTTTAAGTAAAGTAGTGTAATTGAGGCAAGATCTTTAATCCTTTAATTTTTTAGTTTACTTTTTTTTTTGCCCCCTCCTTGTCTGTCCCCCCCCTCTCCCCCCTTACTTTCTGTAAGGAGAACAACACACAGACATGTTAGGGACAGTGTTTTGGAAGTACCAAATCCGACAGCACTCCTAGAGACACCAGCTTTGCCTTGCATGCCTGTGTGTCAGGTCATGTAAGGAGGGGAACACCTCACTTTAGAGCTATCTTGTGGTACTGAAGGAACCTGTTTAGCTCATCCAGCTGAAAAATCAAGTAGTAATCAAATGCTCAAGTAGGGTTCTCTGTGAGCTTTCATTGGCTGTGCTAATTACACAGAACTGGAGGTAAATCACACCCTTTACTAAAAGGAGCACTTTTCTGTCTTCCTTGCATTAAAGGACTTCAGTAAAAAGGAAGAAAATAAGAAGGAGAGTCTCCTGGAGTTTAGCCTTTATTCTGCCACTAAAAAGTTCTCCTAACAGTGTAAGATGTATTTGCAAAGGGGCTCTGGCTGGATTCCCTTAGCATTGAACTGCTATAGTAAAACAGGACCATTTCACCAATCTCCCATTTTTATTTTCTGTTGCAAAAGAGGAAGATAAAGGACTTAAAACAAATTTTTCACTTTTAAAAAAGGCAAAATAATATATTTCTGCACAATAATAAGGAAGTGTTTTCTTTCAAGTTTCTTATGAAGGGAAAAGATCATCCTAATGAAATAACACAGTTCATAAATTTCAGTGGAATAGTTCAAGTTTGACAAATTTATAAACATGTCACAATGGAAGGTGGAAGTAAACTTTAAGTGTAGATTTCTATATTCCTGCAATATAACATACAATATAAAATATGTGAATTTAGTTAACAGTAGTGCAAGTAATCTGGTCTTCCAGTAGGCTCTAGATAGGTAGAGCTCCTGCAGGACTTAACAGATGCCACTTCATTTATATCTGAAGCAGGACATGAATAATAATACAGAATATGCTACAATTAACAATGTAAAGGACAGTTACTGTAGAAATTTGAACCAAATTGTTAACTGATGTGGACTTTTATAGATGTAATCAATATTCTGGAAAACGTTTCTACATGTCTCATGTTTGTGATCTAGTGAATTCTGGTTACATTTTCACAACATGATTTTAAAATTGAGAAGTTTGAACATGTTCATCAAAGAATTCTTGCACAGGATAGCATGAAGCCAGGAAGGGCATTAGTACTACTTTCCTGAATTTAGACCAAAAATGGCATTATTAAAAGAAGAGCTACATATTTGATTTTACATAATGTGGGGATTTTTCTCTTTCCCTTAGGTCTATAAGCAAATAATGTAATCCAAACTAAATAGAAATTTTATATTTCACAGTTGCACAACAGATATTCTACTTATTTATTGCCCTTTCCATTTATTGTCTGTTTCTTAGTTGCCCCCTGGCTGGCTTTTATAGAGACATGACCACCTGGATAGGTTTTGTGCAAATTTTCTAAAAATACTCTGCTAACTTAAAGAAAGCTAACAAAACATGTCTTTACACTGCAACATAATTGAAATATAAAGGTGTTTATAGGAACATAAGAAAAACTGTCCCATGTTTTAAAACAGGATATGCAAAAGAAGCATTTTACAAAATGCTGTGGCCATGTAGAAGTGAGGAATGTGAATTAAGATCATATTTGACATTTCCTAACAGGAGTGTGCTAAATAACACAAATGTTCCTTTAGTGCTTTTCCTCCATATTTGTTTATTGGTATATCATGGAAGCTTTGAAAACATTTTTTTAACTAAACTGTGTGAAATTAATCTGACTTATTAGTGTCTACTAAGATTAGAAGGAATTGTCCTGCACTGCAGTCCTTCTCCATGCTGTAGTTTCAAAAAGTGTTTTTGTCAACTAAGAAGTTTTGAGTATCAGAGCTGAATAATCCTTTCAATTTACAATCTGTTCAAACCTGAATGAGAAGTCATGAAAAAAAAAAAAAAAAGCAATATGTGAATTACCCAGAAAATTACTGATGGACTCAACTCTCAAGAGAGATGTCAAAAGATGTTAAATTAATCATAACTCACAAGTACTAACATAAGTGCTTCAAGTAGAAAGCTCTTTAGCAAAATGAGAGTTAAGTACATACAGTTGTCATAAGCCAAAGTATAATAGCTTGAAATCAGAAATAGAGTCCAAATCCTTTTATTAAGTAAATCTTTTTAAACCTTGAAACTACTGACCAAGGATCATATTGCATCACTGAAAATTTTCAGGTTAAGATCCATATCTGCTTACACTATATTGGGAATTTTTATATTGTTGTTGGAAGCATGACCAGAGATTTCTGTAAGAAAATCTGTGGTCTGTTTTCTGCATAGCTCATCACGAGGGCTCCTTTAGTGTCTATGACATTGTCACAAAGCAGCTCCCTAAAGAACCTGTACCAGCAGAAGCCATGCTGTCTATGGATGATACTAAGTGAGCAAAACACTGTAATGCAAAAGTTTGATTTACTTATTAGAACTAGTGTTGTTCAAGCTAGAGCTTTGCAATGACAGCTATTTATGTTAGGAAGGCTGTATGCACATAACATAATTAATCTGGTGTGCAGTGTTCCTGGCATAGACATTGTCACAGTATTATGTGGGGAAGGTATTGTGAAAAAGTGGTGAAAGTAGAAATTCCCTTCTTAATGACTCCAGACAGACTCAGAGCTGTGACAGGTGGGATCCTGAAAGTCCAAAGAGATGACAGGGCACTTCCATGTGTAGACAGCCTGTCTTGTCCCTTCATGGAGGTTACTGTCCCCAAGAGAGGGCTGGCAGAAGGGAAATGCTGGAGCACACAGCCTAGCATCTTATTTCAGCACTCAAAGTGTTGAATGCTGACAACATTCTGGTAGTTCTTGTGGCTACTGCATAGAGACACTGTGTGTCCCCCACAGTCCCTGGTCACTGTACTCATCCCAGGAAGATAAAACTGTAACACAGTTCCAGGGCCTAGAAGCAGAAGGCATCTCTTTGTCACAGTCATTATTCTACCATCGAAACTTTTTAGCAACTCATCCTGCATTTGAATCTGACATTCTAAGGGTAATATTGCATTTCAGAGTGTTGGATATTTAGCTATGGTTTATTTGAAATGGCTTTTTAAATCTGGAAAATTTCAAAGAAAACTTTTTCTTCAGTATTTCTACAGAGCTGGATAGCAAACTCACTGTGTATACTGTACCTACTAAGATTTTTGTTGAATCATAATGTGTTTCTAATTCCACATTGTAAATGATAATATTTTCCTTGCTACTTCTTCCTTATCTGTGGCAGTTATGACTCAGAAAACAAGATCTCTATGCTCTTCCTGAGCCACAAGTGTTTTACCACCCTGACTTCAGTTTCCTGCCTTAACTTTATAGGGATTTTAATTAAGGTATTTGAAGGAGTAGAGAACAAGTATCTTTCTCACTTGGCTTTGAGAAAACAATTTTCTTTTACTATTTCTTTGTTTCAATGATTACAGTGAGAAAAATTGTTCACAGATATGGGAAGCATTTAAAAATGCATTTATACACAAGGATCCTTGCAGCATTCTACCTAAGGATTATGAATTATTTATCAACCTCACCTTGCACACAATTCCACCTAACAAGGTAATATTTTTTGATGTTAATTGCCCTGTGACATACAACAGTTCAAAATTGACAGTTCAAGATTTTACACAGTTCAAAATTGACAAGTCATTCTGTAGCTGACTTGTGAGTCATTCTTTTAAACTGGTCTGTAGTTTATAAACTAGACTCTGTAGTTTATAAACCAGGCTCTGTAGTTTATAAACTAGACTCAGACTTCATAGCATGTTTCAATGTGTTTGACTCCATTTATTTTATGCAGTAATTTCTCAGCAATATCTCTCTTTTCATACTACAGACATCCCCCTGCTGTGCTGGGAGCTCTGCCATAGTCCATGAACTTCCACTTCTACTTTTCCTTAAGTTAGGTGCTCTGGCTGCAATTGCTGTGCCTGCTATCATCTTTTGCTTTTACTCCTCACAGCTAAGTCTCATGACAGTGACATGTTAAACATTGAACTAGCAAAAGCAGAAATGAGAGAGGACGTTGCTCTATGCCAGGAAACAGTGAGGGTTTGATGTGCTGGCAATTGCAAAGAACAGTGAGAGGGCAAAAGACATGGTGTGCTTTAATGCAGTTTTTCCTCTAGAAAAATTATTCCTCATTTAGAAATGATACAAGCTAAACCAACAAATACTACTGTTAACATAGCTTAATTCATGAGGAGTTCCACAAACACAGAAATAACATCTAGACATATGGGTTTTTTTTCACACCATAAGTCAACATAGCAACCTGAGAGATTTCTGGTGGCATATATCTGGCTTATAAATATCTTCCTTTTTTCTCCTTCCCCTAAATCTGTCCACTGAGGGAGGCAAAGCTGGGCCTAACTATATTTAAAATAGGACTATGTCCCTTCTCATCAAACTAGTACTGTTCCTCAAGTCACTTGTGATCAAAATTTATACCTCTGTAAAACAAAAAAACTTTCAAGAGATAGCTAACATTTCTGATTATTAGCTTGATTTTGAAAGAAATACCAAAATATGTTTTAAGCTGTTTTCAATACCCTATAATCTCATTGTGTCCACACCCAAGTGTCAGTACATTTCTTCTCTATGTTTGTTTTCCTAGTCTCTTTTCTGGGAAAATAATCAGCTGCTAGTCAATAGCTTTGCTGACAGGGGACGTCGCTACATGTCTCTGGGTGATACTCTGTTTGGCTTCGTTGGAGATTTTCTGAACTGGTGTGGCCAGGCAGACAGCCCTGGTAAGACAATGAGTGCTATCTTAAACATTTACCTGTAAAACTATAATGGAGACCAACTGCTGTGTTCTGGAGAAACTAAGTTTGCTCTTACCCCATGAAAAATCAGCTTCACAGTCTCGTTTTCTCTTGTATCATGTGAATATTTAACACTGCAATCAGGGAAGCACACAGTGAAATTTAAATGGTCCTGCAGTGGGGATAAACCTTTCTCTGTCATCTGAACCTGGAGCTCCCTGCATCCCAGAAACAGATTTAGAACCATTTCAGCCAAATTACTGAATCCTCAGAATGTCACTGTTTATGTAAACTACAAAGGATGGAAAATTATTGAAAAAATACAACAGCTTTCAGTGCTATGTCAAATGATTTTGTTCAGTGAGTTCAGTGAGTAATGCACAAATATATTTAGTTGTTTTTTTAAGGCACTTTTTATAGTCATTATCATCTCTCTAATAGCACAAATTACATGCCTTCCTACAGGACTGGACTATGAATCCTGCCCTACCACCATGGAATGTGAAAACAATGCAGTGGAATCTTTCTGGAGGATGGCGTCAATCACTGTAAATATTGTATTAGTGTTGACTTCATATATCTGTGAGAGTACCCAGGGTGGTTCAGGCAAACACTGCTAGTTCAAAACAGATTTAAACCTGTAACTCTACTGGATTATTTCCCCTGATACAAGTACACTGTTTTAGACTGGCTGCAGTGTTTTAGCAAGAAGAACCTAACATTCACCTTAGCTAGATAATATGCTAAAATTCTGTTAGCTTTGTTAATATAAAGCATATACTAAGTACAGCAAGAACACTGACTGTCTAGTGATTACAAGTCCTAAGTGACATTTGACAGCCTTGCTGAAAACCCTTTACTCACAGATGAAACTCAGCAGAGGGTGCCAAAATGCTTTCTTCTTGTGCTGAAGAAACTACTTATAAATGTGAGAAAATAGCTTGAGAAGAACCATTGAATTAAACCATGGCCTGTTTGATTCCTGTCCTTTTTACTGCAGTGACCTGCTAGGGTGCTAGTCTGACATTCTTCGTGGTAAAATTCTTTCCTTGGTCACTGTTGTTTGCAATAAAATACTGAGTTAATGACAAAGCTGTGAGATCTGAAAAGCACTGTTATCTCTTGCAGTATGCCCAGCACAGCTCTGGGGTGATACACGTCTTGCTGAATGGTTCTGCAGATGGAGGAGCTTATCCACAGCCAGGGTAAGAGAACTGACTGATTTCTGTGTAGAGTGTGATGACTACAAAAAAGAAAAGTCAACCAACTATTTGGGTCTTCTACTGCACAAAGCATGGGAAGTGTAACTGAAAGGACCTGTCACATCAAAGTCTGATGAGTTGTGGGGACAACTGTTAATTGTCCCTAGCTGAAGGAATAACATGTAGTGGATGGAAGCAATCCTTTCAACTCCTGCATTTTTATAAACTACTGTGGTGAGCAAGGTAAATGCTCTGAAAGCTGCCCTCCAGTCAGCCAATATACTGTGGCAAAATGTGTATGTCTTCAAGAAGGTGAGTGTTAACAAAATTTCTCTTCAGGCACATATCCAAGCAGAGGATATTGTTACATGGAGTGTAGCTTTTGTCAGGCCTATGAGCAAACTTGGTAAGTTCTAAGGGGAAAGGGTTTCTCCATGACCAAGAGTGGACGTAGTTTGAATTATGGTTTCAGAAAGCAAAAACAAAGTTTATTGAGGAGGGTAATAGCAAAGATGAGCTTCCTCTTCTCCTTCGTTCCTTTTATATTAAGGACAGGTGTATTTTTCTTGATTCAGAGATGTACCACCATGCAGAAGCTCATCTAAGCTTACATTAAAAATTTATAGTAAAAGTACACCCTTTAGAATTTTTACTATGAGTCTGTAGTGACTGCTTTCCTTTGGTAAAAAATGCATCCTTCATTACCTCAGCAACTGTCCTGTCCAAGGCAGATCAAAAAATTACATCTTTTAAAAACCCATAAAAGAGATCCTCCTCCTATGTATTCACTGTGGACTAAAAATGACTATTTAAAAGGCAATTTTATCTCTGGATAAGAGAGAAACAAGTACTATCTTTTCAAAACACCTCCTACCTACTTACCTCTGTGCCCCAAAACGTCTCTCTCTGTACAACAGCCTTCAGCTAATCACAAAGACTTAAACAGTCTCCTTGGGTTGGTCTAGTGGTCAGCTGTGATCAAATATTCTGCAGATAGTAACACCTGACAGCAGGCCAATACCCAGAATCTATTATAGATTCCTTATTTTAGAAATGGATTCCTTATTTCTGTTAATTTACAGATTCCTTATTTCAAAAACATCTCATGCACACATTAATTCCACCAGTTCCCTGGGTTGCCAGTCTGGTGGAATTTTAGCCAGTGAAATCACCACTGGGACTCAGCCTGCCAAGGAGAAAACAAAGCCAGTTACTCCATCTGTTTTCTTTGCTGTTTATCTTCTGGTCCATTTATGACTAAATTTGTTTAAGACCTCATGTTTGAAAAAAGCTGGAAGTTGAATAATTAAGAAGTTAATCTGAAAGATCTGCCTGTCTTCCTCACTGTCTCTCTGGTCTGTTTTCAACCATTTCAAAGCCCCTTTCAAAGTTTATTCAGTTTAAAATTTGTACACTTAAATCATCATTAAGTTACTGATATAATTTCAGTTAAGATTTATTTCTCATTTCATGGCAAAATAACTTTTCTCATTCACACAGTATGGGTTTAGTTGGCAGACTTCTTTAATAATAGTAGCCAGTTCAAAAATTGCTTTTACTGAAGTCAGTTGTACATTGTTCCTCCACGGTTTCTGAAACTTCTAGTTAAAGATTTCTCCAAATTTGGGAGGAAGCTTCTTTTTTCCTGGCAGTAACATATGCATGACTGAGTAAATGAGTTGGAATCTTTATTTTTTGTTACATTTTCACTCTGTGTTGGACAGGCTTGGACACCTTGGACAGAAAGGCAAACCTGCTATTGCTGCTACTGGTCTCTGGTCTGCCACCACTGTACCAGACCTGACCAGAGAAAACAACTCTTGGTATCTGTCTTCCTGTTCCACTTCTCCAGAAATTTAAAATAATTTGCTAACTACAGGAACCAACAGACACTGGCAAGCAACACATGTCCTGTGCTTCCATGGCAGAGCCCTGGTGTTTGCCTGAAGGCACCAGGGTGACAGACCCACATTGTCACTGCTCGTCTCGTCCACAAAGTGGCAACTAACAGAACTAACAGTCCCTTCTTCTCTGTAGAGGTCTCAGAACACTTAGAAGGGCTAAGAGACACTCCAGTGCTGATACAGACATTTAAGAAGACACATGACAGGCAAATAGCAAATTAGAGGAGAGACCTAGGCCCAGACTTGGACCAGGCATTCAGTGATGACACAGCCCTTACAAGCTTTCTGAGGGACAAAAAGCCTTAAAAGACTGGAAATCATTTCACTACATCTTGCTAAAAGGGTTAAAAATCTGTAGCTTTGAAATGCCAGCATCTCACAAAAGAAAATCAATCTAGAGACATTATAAACAGCCTTTGGATTTCATATCTTCTTAGATTAGATACTATGAGGAAGTATCAAATGCCTTTTGTTATGTTTTTGCATTTTTAAGAGTTCATTCTGGTTCACTTTTAGGTGAATTCATTAATACAGAGGAGAAAAAGACAATTTAATTTTCTTTATAGTTCAATTTTTTTTTTCTTTAATCAGTTTTTTTGCAGATTATGAAATACCTTATCTCCAGAAAGGCAAAATCTCACAAATTGTCATTTGGGTTGTGGATGATATTGGAGGACCAGATATGTAAGTTATGTCTTCAAAAAAAAATTAGTTTCTCCCTTTTGGACCTGTCTTTAAAATTTCATCTTATCTTTCTGTTTGATTATATTTGCATACTACTTAAAGCAAAGTCTTTTAGATGCTTTCATGAACATAGAAGACACCACCTGCCATTCCCAGAGAGTATAGAAATACCAGAATTAGAGAAAATATAAATAAATTCTAATATTAGTTTTGGAGCCAACTCTTGGTTAGATTTGTGTTTGGATCTCAGACCCTGAATGAAGATAGATCATGAACAGTTTTACTGAGTCAATCTGAATTTCAGATTAAGTGCTGATGAGTGATATTTGTTTCACCTTGCCAATATGCATTCTTTTCATTTTCACCTATCTTAACTGTTCGAAAATTTGTAGAAGCAGGCAAATATCAACAAGCAGCTCTTTTTCTCTCAATAATTAATCTAGTAATAAAATGTAGGCTTTGTCTAATTTTGCTAGTAATTTAATTAAAGCAAACAGGCAAATAAGTAATAAACAAACACAACTGATCAGTCCAAACAGAATAGTCTGCTGTGTGTTTTACCACAATGCTGTGGAATCTATATAGCATAGTCCACCATAGCATTTCTCAGCCTTTCTCTATAAATCAAAGAATCATACTCTCTGGAAGGGGAAAAACTGCAGCTCATCTCTGCAAAAATCACCCTTTTTACAGAGGAAAGCTAATACAAGCACTGAATGTTAATTTATATTTCAGTAAATGGATGCATGGGAGTAATTGTATATTTTTATTAATTGTTTTCTATAATTACTTTGTTGGTCTCTGTATGATTTCTTTGGTCATGGGTAATTACTGACTAGCAGATAAGTAACACTGGCCTTAATACTTTATGTTGGTGAGAGTTTAGAGGTCTCAGTAAGTTCTGTAAACTTTGTAGTTGGACTACAAATCAAAAAATCAGTGCTAGAAACAGGATCTGTGTTTAGGATTGTTTCTGTTTTTTTCTCTCTGTGTTTTATGATTATTCAACATTCAAGAGACAGAACAAGCTTCTAATAACAAGTATAATTCTCATTTATTATAAAAAACTTTTTCTATAAAGCAGATAACATCAACTTTATCACTACCTAAATATTTGCCAAAGAATATTACAAACAAAACACTTAGTATTTTACAAAAATATTTAGGTCTTTTCCTCTCTAGTCAAATATTAAATGTGGGATTATTGGTGAATAGAATCTGAAAATGCTACACTGGCTGAATCTAATCTTCCAGACTCTGTAAACTAAGGATAAATTGTGAAACAACAGTAATGTAAGCAAATGAAGCATAAATAGCAATGTAAACCATTCTTCTGGAGGTGTTATGGAATACAAAAGAGGCAAAGTAATGGGGATTTACTCTACTAAATCCATCAAGTTCAGTGAAAGGAAATTATATAACAAAAGATTTGCAATAATGTTGAAATCCTTCCTCACAGAGATTCCTGTGGAATTCACAGTGTAAAGACATTAGAAACCAGGCTGAAAACTCTTGGTTATGATGTCACTTGCACTGACAATAACAAGTAAGTCAAAACCTTTTATTAATGTGCTGTATTTGCAGAATCACCTTATCTATTTTGATTCTTACTCTTCAATATTGCAGTGCCATTAATGTTGTGTCTTCAGGAGGGACTCACATGCTGGAGGGATGATGTCACATTTTTCAGACTTAGCATTTTTTGGTTGTGAAGTGAGCAAAACACCACATCTTATTGTATGATTGAGTAGAATATTGTACTTACCCAATGTCAGACACAGAAGATGGCCTCATGTATTTGGATTTAAGATCTAAACAACAGTTAAAAACACTATTGAATGTCTGCAGAATTACCAGTTATTTGCAATAGGTTTCACATCTCTACTCATTCCCATAGATTGTGAGATAAATTTAATGAAGGGAAGATTTAAAAATTATAATAATGTGTATTTGTTTCATTTTTTCATGTTTTTTTTCTCAGTTACCTGCCTGAAAGGTGCTAAATAAAACGGTATTTTCACAGGTCTGTAATGTTCTTACTCTGCCTGGATAACCCTGATGATTCTAAGTGTGCCCTTGCATCGTAAGTAAAAGAAGTTAAACCTATCCTCAGTGTCATTACAACTGAATAAACTATGCAGAAGACAGCAGTTCAACAGATCCCACCTCTACCTCCTGTTATATATTCCCCATATGCAATACACGCTGATCTTGAATTTGTTACTGTAGATTGAGTTTGCAGTTTCTATTCACAAAGGGTGAGCAGCTGTCTGTGAGCACTTGCTGTTCAAAATTAGGTGCTAATGGGTTCTCACTGATCATTCAGTTACACTGTATATCATTGATGATGTGAAGTTTGCACATATCACTGTTCTAATATAAAATCTATTACAAATTTGAAGTTGCTTGCATTAATATTATTTCTTGAATAACCAAAGTATAGATCAAATGGCAACAGATCTAAAGGACACTTCTCCAGCTACTGGAATTTTCAGTTCTAAATTGTGAGGAAGTTTCCTTGTAATCTTTCATTTTGTATGAAACTTAATCTTTCCATTTTAATCTATTTACCTTGGGCCAGTGAGTTATCTACAAAGAATGCAGGTTACATCCAAGACATAACTTCTTAATTAGCAAGCATTGCTCCCAAACTCTCTACTTATACATAGTTATCTATCTTATATAAGGAGCATTAAATTAATTTATTTTGTGTTTCAGTGAATTTACAGTAAAGATTACTGTTTTCAAGCCTGTGTTTCTTAATCTATATACTGTTGCATATATAGATACACATAAGATACTTGAATATCTGAATGAGAACTTCCTCACTGTTTGGAATGTTGTAGAATATATAGATACATAAGCACTGTTTTGTAGTTATATTCTTTTTATGGATAATCCATGCTTTATTTCTTACTATCCTTTCTTCCCTATTCAAGCACATGTAAATTTTTTGTTTGTTAATACCTGTGTGGTATTGCAATGATAATTTCTGCTGTGTAAGTCCTGATTTGCAGTCCCCGGTTATGGCAGCAGAGAGGTGCAACTCCAGCTTGCCTGCCTCTGGGAGGGGCTGTAGTGCTTCATGCAGTACACAAAAGGAGGTGGATATCACCTTCTGTAACATATGTCCAGTTTTTGGTACACACTTCCAGAGAAAGTGAGTATTTTCTCTGTTCTTGCTGGTTGCTGAAAACTTTTACTCACCTTGCAAAAGCAACACGTATTCTTACATGCAAATTATATCGTAGCACCAGCATGTAAATATTATGCAAAAGGTGGGTTTATAGATTTCACTGATAGCTCCAGACTTCTTCTAGGCAGTAGATCATAGAACACACCTCCTGTTAGGGCTTTGATTGGTTATGAAATTCCACTAGCCCAGCAGATTAAAATAGGGTTTCCTTGTTCTGTCACTGAAGGTAAGGTTTTTGTTCACATGTCAAATGAAAATACAGTTATCCCCTTCAATATAATAGCTGTGAACATAGTGACAATATTGACAAACTGGAAGAAAAAGCACTTTGCAGGACTTTAAAAAATACAGTTTTGTATTGAGCTCTTAGCAGAAGTTTTTTTTCTCCCCTCCCAGATTTTAAATAATTTTCCTACAAATTTTGTGTCGTGGGTATTTTACTCAGCTGAGGAAACCTGGATGAGAAGGTTTTTGGAAACCATTAACATGTTTTTCCTTTCAGCTAAGGGATGAGCGTGCAGTTCTGCAGTACTGCCACATGGCGTTTGCAGTGTGTAAGCAGGGGAGCTGCCGCCCCTTCCTTTCCATCCTTGTCGGTACTCAAACATAATCCCTGGTGTATTTGAAACACCAGTCTCACACTCTCCTGGGGTAACTCCTGAGCAACTCAGCTCTTCTCAGCCTCCTAAGGAAAAGTTTCTTGCTTTTTTCTTTCATGAGCACTGTATCCCATCCTGTATGCATGGCACTGTAATAAGTTTGATTAATTTCTTATATATCCCAAATCAAGAGAACTTCCCAATCTGAATGCAAAACTATCATTGCTTCTCCCTGAAATTTAAGTAACTTAAATACTACAAGCCAATGAATACTTACATTCTTCCCCAAATCACTTAATTCTCTGTAGTAAATAACACCACCTCCATTGAAACTAGTTGTCTTTTCAGACAGACCCTTAGGCAGATGCATATAAATGATTGTTATCTTCTTAGGTATCTTTTCTGTGTGACTGGATCCTGTGTGACTGGTCCATCAGCTGATGTGGGGGCAGTTTGGTCAGTAGGGATATCACTATTTGGAGGGTGTATCTGTTAGGAAAACTTTGATTGGCAGAGTAGCTATTCTCAGTTTTCCTATTTCCATAATAAGCAGTGAAACAGACATGCAGGGTCTGATGCCTCCCCTTTCACCAGGGCTATTTTCTATTACAAGGCTGATAGTTGCCCTCTCAGCCTCCAGAGGATAATGTCCTGAGCCCAAAAACATGAGAGTTGGACAAGTGACTTTTTATGTCACCACAACTCCTGTTAAATTGGCATACCAAATGAGAGAGCTGGGTCAGGGTAGCAGAAGGATGGCCTGGAAGGTGCTGAAATGTACTTTGGGCTTCTTACATGGTGGTGGTGCCCCTTAACTCCTCTCCAGACTTGAACTTTGTTCCTAATGAGTCAAGTTTGGACTTTGGCCAGTTCAGGTGACACCCTGACATCAGAAAAAACTTGTGAGTAAAAAATACCCACTAGATGGCAGAGATGGCTTACAAATGTAAGCAGGAAGGCAGCCAGATGCAAGCTGTTAGTGGTGGTATGTATTACTTGCATTATTGCAGTGTCAGAGAGACATAGAAGAGGATCTGGATAGTATTGCACCAAGTGCTGTGAAAATGCATTCCTCCAGACCACTGCTGTCTAGAAGAGCGCTGTAAAATCACAAGCACAAGGCCAGAGACAGCAAATGGATGTGGAGAGACAAGAAGGCTCTTGTGTAAAGGTAGAAAGAAGAGTTCCCAGGGTTTTGCAAAGATATTCTGTTTATAGAATCATGACAGCCAAAGGGAATCTGTTGGCAGGCTCACATAAAAAAACTTCTAGCTTAGCACTTGGGCCACAAACTTCACCCTTGGCAACAAACCCCTGATATTTAAAAGAATCCTAACTCAGCTCTGTGCTGTGAACATCCTGTTTGTTTTCTCTTCTTCAGATCTGCACCAGCAGCACAAAGAGGACCTATATCTTCAGACAGAGGAGGCAGCTGGAACAAGCTCATGTTTGTTTCTTTTGCAGGCTTTTTGTTCAGATTTGCTTTAGTGTACTAAGTTAATCAACTGAATCCATGTCCTCTGTTTGCGTTACCCAGCTATAAATTTGGCTTCAGCTAATTTCTAACATCATTTTCATCCTAGTTTTGGGACTGGCAAGCCTGCATATTAAAACCTTGCATAGATACTGGCTTCTTTTAGTATCAAAAATTATTCCACCACTGCTAGAAAGTCTTACTCTTCTTTTTTTTTTTTTTTCCTAGAAGTTAATTGCTATTTCCTCTTATCTTTATTCTCCAGAAGTAAACTGAGAATAGTATTTCCTGTTTACGTATTTTAGAAAGAAAAATGATACTCTGCCTGTCATATGTCACCCACAGAAATTACTTGCTTGTAAAACCATCCTAGCATCTGACCTTGGAAACTAAATGACTGATTATCATGTTTTGGGAAGGCAAAACATAAATTCAAGTGAGAGAGATCTTAGATTGCTTGCTTGATACAAGATGCAATAGATAAGACAGTGGAAAAGTAAACTCATTTTCATAAATCGTCAAGTACTTGGTCCAAGCTTAAAACCTAGGGTACAGCAAGATTCTGGCTGCATACTTGCATACAGTATTTTTATTGTATTTACCACATAATATCTACTTCATCATCCACACAGCTGTTCCTCAACTGGCTGTTTCCTGGCCACTACATAGCAAATAGTCAGAAATACCAGGTCTAGAAAGTTCCAGTTTTTCCACCATGATGTGATTTATGATATATCAAATTCAGATAAGAACCTGCCAAGTCAGACATTGGCCTGCTTGCAGTCAACTCAGATAGCAGGGTCAGAACACACTGAGGAGAGAGCAGATGCCAGCCTGAAGGTTTATTGGGTTACTTGTGTGAACTCCAACTAGATGCTCCTCTAAACCACCAAGACATCCAGCTACAAAGATGACACATAAATGTTGAGAGAAAAATAGTCGTTCTACTAGAGAATAATTTTATGTAGATATTTTTTGCACGTTTGGTGTTAGCTTCTGCATTATATATTTGTGTTGTATTGGCTGGTTGCCAGGAAACTGTAAGAGGATGTTCCTGTTATCTCAGTGAATCTGATTTAAGGGTCCATAGTAGATTTAAATCCTTTCAATCCTGATACAACTGTATCATGTTGAGTCTTGCTTCCCTGCCTGTAATAATCTTTAATTTTGTTTTAATGCAATCTCTTTACATTGCACACATATTTGGGTTTGCCCAGGTCACAGGTGAGTTTAAGCTCCAGCTTGAAGGATTTTTGTATTTGTTTCAGACACAAAAAAGTACTGAAAATACAAAAGTATGGAAAACAGAAGTTACAGATCTTTAAAAATCTGGGCTGCCTTATGCCTCAAAATTGTTCCCTATCTGTCCTGTAACTTTAGTCTTTTAATTAGTTTTCATTTTTATTGGGATTTTCTTTCATGTACTATTTTTTACAGCAGCCACCAGAGTAGTAAGAAAGGTATCTGTAACACAGTCACATCTCAGATAGCTAAAGCCAAGCAATTTTGATCAATTTTCTGTTTGCCCACAGCAGATCATAACACATTTTGGGCCACAGGCTGTAGAGATAGCGTGTGTGGAGCTCACAGGTGTCCAAGGCATCATCAGGGCTGGTGTGTCCTACCTACTGACCTGTGTGTGAGATCCAGAGAGCAGCTTAATACCATTAACCAGCCATGTGCCTCTCAGGCAACTTCCAACCACAAGCCAAGCATCCCAGATTGCTTTCCAATCTCTGCATGCAATTGACTCCAGCAGCACGGTCAGTGCTGGCAGTTACACATGGTACCAAACACTCTGTAGAAAGTGCTAAATAATTCTGTTTTAGAAAAAAAACCCCAACAAAATAAGATAGCTAAAATTTAAACAACTGAGGTTATTTAATGCATAACCTTATGTCAAAAACAACACACTCAGAACCTCTTGCAGTGTTTTCTTATTTCTAATGTTCTTTTCTCTTTTCCCATTACTTCAACTCAGTAGCAAAGACAGCAATTTCTTTTCTAATACCTGTTCAATAGAGTGTCACAAACTTGCTTAAAAAACTTGGGAAGATCTGTGAAGATTTTTAACTAACCAACTAACATAGCTAGTAAAAAAATGCAACAAGGCAAAGTTCTGGATGCATAGGTTTCCTGAGATTTTTAGAGGCAGCAAATTTCAGGCTGAGTGTGAATCATTTGTTCTGAGTTCAACATAATGCTTTTAATCTCTGCAAAAGAACAATGTGACTGGCGTCTCGGAAGCTGAGGGGCAGAAGTGTCAGCAAAGCAAGAAACAATAAGGTCATTTGTTACTTCCAGAGGGAGGGAGAGATATGAACATATCTTTTCTTTTTTTCTTTTTTTTTTCTTCTACATCTATAAGGATGTGAATAGCATTATTTATAGATATACATTACACTAAAGTGGTGACAATCAGCCAGATGAGCCTGTGCTATGTCTTGAACACTCAAGAAATGCACTGATTAGCAACGTCTCATGTAAGAGCTGTGTCAAATGTGGAGAAATCATACTGTCCAAAAGGCATCTGCCCTTTTCCTTAAACTCATTCAAGCCTGGGGAAGTTTACAAATATAGATTCAAAATGTTTCAACCATTCATATTTGTACTAGCAGTACTACAAAAACAGCTGTCTCTGGATGTGAATTTGAGGGAGAAAGTGTTTCAGATGAAAACAATATATATCACTTAATTTTGAGTCCTGTTGAATGCCAAAATCCTGTGTAAATCTATTAACATCCAACTACTTATGGCAAATGAAAACATCATGTGCAGGAGCATTACAAGGTGTTCTGCATTTCTGCAGACAGACCTGTGGAAGCTACTGAGACTAAGGCAGTGTTTTCTGCAGTGTTTTCTCATTTTGTGGACCACTTAAGAACTCAGTTATCTCACATTCCTCATTCCTCATTTAGAAGTCAATATAATCTCCTCTCCTACTAACCTACTTTTTTTCTTTTTGCTACATGCATTTCAGTCATTGTATCTGACAGAATCTGAACTCTAATTCAGTGTAGTTCCTTTTTCCAGCATGTATGTGCATGCACACATATACGTCTTCTCACACCTGCTCTGCCTATTTTTAAATGCAAACTCTAGAGAGCTCTGGAGTAAAAAGTTATGAGAATAAAGTGAGGACAACTTGATCACCTCTCTGCCCTTTTTATACTGCCAGTGTTTATTTTTGTCATATTGGTCTTGATATGATATTCAGCTGACATGACTATATTTTCAAACAATCTTAAATGTTGTGAAATGTGACCTGAAACCTCAAGAATCTGAATAATACTTTTTGTTCTGTGAAAGCTAACTCTTTGGCTAGTGTTGTTCTCAACTGATTTACCTAGAAATAATTCTGATGTGTTTTGGTTCAACAATAGTGTGCAGTGGAAGAAAAGTGCTTTTAGCAAGCCAAGAAGTTTGGTTTAATATAGCTCAGTATGGGGAGGCACAGTATCTTAATTTAGCCAAATGTCAGGGTGGCTCAAACACTTCACAAGTTTTTTTTGATTTTCAGGTTTTTCCTAATTCCAACTCCTGCCCAGTCTAAATTTACATGCAATTTTATGTAAGAGGCAAAGAATATAATCTGTCAAATTTTGTTTATAATCTACAGACATCTGATTCCTAGCTTCCTGAAAATTATGAAGGCAACCTCAGAGATCCTCATTCCCTTACGGCAGCAGCACAGTTCCAGTGCAGGCTGGCAGGGAGACTGGTGCAGGAAATTGGAGCCTGGGAGTGTGGCACGTATGTCCCCTCACAGTGTGCCAGAGGGCCCTGGCAGCCCCCTCCTCCCACCTTCTCCCTTTCTCTGCAGCCACAGCTAAGGTGAACCTGATCTCCCTTAGATGAGTTACTTGGTATTTTTAGCAGAATATGTGAGCAGAAAATGATGCTGTTGTAAATTCTGATTGCTCTTGGAGGAATAAGAGGAAAACAAAGGTGGAAATTATAGTGTGCACTTCCTTCCAGCAGCAAGCAGTGCAGTGGATAAGTGGTCTCTCATTTTTGACCATTTGACTAGGAATACCTGTGGGCCATGGAAGCAGTAAGTGTGATAAATTCCCTAAGTGCAGACAGCGACAGTCCTCCAGAATTCCTCCAGTATGTCTGGAATATTTTATGCCCTTCATTACAATACCTAACAAAGAAACATTTTTAGCCTAGTAACTGTGTTTGTCTGGGCACCTCTTGGTGATTAGACTTGATATGGTCTGGCATCAAGCAAAAATGCTTTGATAAATAATCAGCAAAGGATCTAAGTACTGTAGGCAGAAACCAGAATTATAAGTCAAGGCTGTTGTGAATTCTGGATTACTAAACTGCAAGAAGATTTTTTTTTTCCCCATTTGCAGCAGGCAAAGTTGAGTGTTAAAAAAATTACAGGCATTCTATCTGCTACACTGTATCAAGGTACAGATATGGAAAAGCTCCTAGACCACTTTGTGCCATTTTGAAGAGCAGAAGCAAAGAAGAAAATCAGTAGAAATAAGTATCCCATGGAAATATTAATCTTCTGATACTAAATTCCAACTGTAGGACATGCTGGCTTGCATGAGCTTCATTTTTACTTATCCCTTTTCTTTGTGCCAGAAAATCCAGAACTGGTAATTCCACGACTCAGAATGTATGCTCTGGGCTTTCACCCAGAACTTTCTGACACCACTGCACATTAGCATGGGGTTATATGACATATACCACTTGACATATAGCACTTGAAAAGTAGTTAAGGGCAGTAAGCATAACCATAGTCTTGTAAAATTAAGCATCAAATCCCAGACAAATATTTCTACACATGTAAAAGTATATTTTACATAGTCAACAGACAGGATCTTTGTCAAGTGTCTTGTTTTTTTGACCTTTTACCTATCACATGAAGCTTTTCCAAGAGGCATACCTACCCTGTATCGTTCTTTTAGGAGTAATTGTGCTATTTACGCATTCTTGGAGTTGGAGAGCCTAATTCTGTACCAACTTTGTTTCCTTGGCTGCCTCAGTGGGATGGGAGCCTTATGGGTATTTCTCTTCAGAATGTGTGAGCAGAATAACAATTAGCACTGGCTAGAAAACAAGCACTCAGTTTCATGGAAGTTGGTGGGATTACTGCATGTGCTTTTCTTCTGCACTAAATTAAACCTTGAAAAATACTTTGCACAAGAAAAGTACAGCAGCCTCATCAGAAATTATGGTAAGATCCCTCTCTGATAGGGATGTAGCTTTGGCACAGCTCTTACATACTTGCAAACTTGAGTATCACAGCTGTTTAAATTTTTTTATAAATTAAATATGTCTTGAGTAAAAAATACTTTCTTCATATCCTAATTCAGATAGAATGAATGAAACATGCATCTCCTACTCTGCAGAACAGTGCTTTAAACAGTGCACTTTGGAATGTGTTTTTCTAGTTTGCCTAGGACATCATTTTCTGACATGTCTAAATAGAAAGGTAAAACAAAAAGTGGTGAAGGTGATAGAAAAGAATGAAGCAACCTGTTTCCCCAAACTGTTCTGGAGCTACTCCACCTCCCTCCCTGCCAGAGCAGCATGTTTGTTTGTAGGAGATCTCTTGGCACATTGCCTTGTTCCTAGACAAAATGAGTGTGCAAACCCCAGCTAGAACTTTGTTTTGTTACAAATCCACCACTTTGGCTAAAGAAAAAAAAGAAATTGGGAACTGCAAAATACAAGAAACAGCACTGGTGGCAGCAGGAAATTCTTTAGGAACAGCAAAGCTCAGGACGCACCTGTAGAAACACCAGGCTCTCCAAGAGAAGGGGAAGGAGCAGATGGGATGACACTGAACAGAACCAGCAGGGGAAACAAGCACAGAAATGGGAGGAAGATGCTTGGTCCAGAGAAGAATGCTTTGGACCCTTTGGGACCTTTGTTTACAAAGGAAAAAATCCGTGGTTGGTGTGTGTTACCCTGTCTCACAGGGCACAGCACTGTCAGTGCTGTCAGGGCTCCAGCTGGCGACAGCCAGCACTCAGAGAGGCCAGGGCTGCTCAGACAGGCAGGGGAAAGGAACCAGGCTGGGCATGTCTGCGTGGAGAATGATCAGAGAGCAGCTGTTCCCAAACAGCTCTTCCCTGGACGTGAGCTTTAAATGCACATCCACTCATATTGTTATTAATTTGTAGGGCAGTCAAAGCTGCAGTACAATTTGAAACATTGGAGCTGAAGGACAGATGTCACCACTTCTGAGACTGCTCAGGGTATGACTATGTTCTTGCCATGCATCTCACCAGTTACTTGATTCTGCTGACATAATATGACTGTTCATACATCACATCCTAGAGAGAAACAATTTAAAATCTGTCATTCCAGTGTCATTTCAGCAGAGCACACCAATGGAAAATGCAGGCAATTAATTCAGGAATCTTAAGCTCTGTTACTGGCCTTGAAAAGCTCTTATCACTTATGCTGTCTCCATAGCCTAGTGTGAAACAATGTCATATAAAAAATTTGAGGTAGTTTTCTACGGGATGTGTGATAGGAGTTTCCTGATTGGGAAGATTTTTAGAGAAATTAACACAGATATACGTATACATCTACATCTACAACTACATCTACATCTACATCTACATCTACATCTACATCTACATCTACATCTACATCTACATCTACATCTACATCTACATCTACATCTACATATACATATACATATACATATACATATACATATACATATACATACTTACACATACACACACACACACACACATATATATAAAATGTTAAAAGGTTTTCAAAACATCCCAGAACCATTAATTAAAGAAGAACTTCACAGGAAAACAGGCAAACAGGAATAACCATCCATACAAAGATAAACATACCTTACCAGGCAATCAGAAAGATTTTGTAAGTTAATTTACTGATCAGGAAAATATAGCATTTTCTGGTCAAAGATTTCTCCTCAATGCTATAACACAGAGTTTGAAGAGGGGAAAAGATATTTTGCTTCCTTTCTTCTTCCAGTTGTGATCTCCCATGTGAAAGTAAGGCCATTTGGACACAATTGAGGACACAAATAAGGTGAGATGGAGATTGTATTCTAGGACTCAAGGACTTAGAGTCCATAACTTCTGCTTTACCAAATCCCTAATGGAAATAATTTTTTTGGAAAAACTAATTTATCCTGACACAGCCATACTGTAACTCTATACCCCAGCTTCCCTTAATCTCATAGATTTCTTCCAAAAATATTGATCTAAGAGGAAGCATTTCTTCAAAATCTTTACAAAATCATGTGCATGGGTGTCAGAATCTTGTAAAAATCTGAATACCACAGCTTTCCATGAGACACTTCTGTGTGCTATAGCAACAAATCTTCCAAAAGAATTTCAGAAAGTTATCCAGAAAGGAGAATTTCTTCTACTATCTAGAGAGTATTGTCAAGAAGATGAAGCTATACTCTTTTTCAGGGATGCACAGTAAAAAGACAAAGGATGATGGTCAAACAGTAAAACAAGGGAAATTCTGATGAAACATTTAAAAAATCACTATGAGTGTGGCTTCCCAAAAGAGATTCTTGACTCTTCATCCATAGAGGTGGAAGAAAAAACCTGAAGAAATGAAGAACACCCTGAATAACCAAATCTAGCCTTATACTTAGCCATGATTTGAGCAATTTCTGGGGCCAGATAATCTGCAGACATTCCTACATAATTCAGTGATATTTTAAGTTTTTCAAGAATGGCAATGACTAAATGTCTTCTTTCTGGAAAGGCCTGTCACACACAGCATTGTCCTCTTTCTTATTTCATGAAGCTAATGCCTAACTGGAAAGACAGCTTTATTTTTATAACATACTTATTCATCCACAGAATTTTAGCAGTCATAATAGATGCATTTATTTTAAAACCTGATGCCTAACATGTTTTACCAAGAACACTTAAAGTTCTGGTTTAGGCAGCACAAATAATATTCCACAGCACATTGCATTCACAGTCAACCTTAGGCTGCCTGGACATTTCTCTTACATGTAACTGATTTCATCTATTTTCTTCACGGAAACATTAGCTAGTTTTTTATTGGTCTTCAATTCCCTAAATCCCAGTATCTCTGGGGATCTGTCTGATAAAGTTCTTTAGTTCCACTCGTTAGTAATTACCACTCTTGTTCCTCACAATCTACCTAAATCCCTCTTGTCCCACCTTAGCTTTCTCCTCCTAAGTGTCTAATTCTTCCGTGATCATAAACTGCTTTTCTCCTGCATCCTACAATATATCCCAGGAAAAATATTAACTTGGTTTCCCCACGCTACAATTGTGTCTCCATGCTCCCTCGTGGATGTGTAGATAAGCTTTGCCACATAGTTTAACAGTCTGGGAAATGCTTCTACGTTCCTCTCGGACAGTACATCCCTGCTTCTGCTCTCCCCTTATTCTTTCTTCCAACATTTGAGCTTGGTCAGGAATTCCTGATTTGGCCAAACTGGACTCCTGCCACAGCTTTGACTTCCTGCCCTTTGGAACAGGCTACTCTCATACTTTGAGATTGACCTTGAATTGACTTGTTCTCTTGGCCTCTTTTGATGTTCAGTGGTTCCTGAACATCACATCCTGGGTCACGCCTGCTAGGTTTCTGGAGAAATCACACTCATTCTGTCACAAATGTTTCTGTCACACTAAACTTAGTGCATTTACAGTTCTGTATCTGTTGTCCTTCAAAATGTCATTTTTCTACATTCCCTAAGCAGTAATTTTTGACCAATAGTCTGTTCTGATCACAAAATTTCCCATTCTGCTGCTTGACATCTAGAAATGGGTCACTGAATCCATGAGTTTTGAGAAAACTACTGCTAGATCAATCCATCCCCCATAAAACACAGGGGAGCATGACTTCTCTACTGTACCAGGTCACGGAAAGACAACCCAGCCACTGCTGCTGCCCAGCATTAGAGCACTGGACCGATGTGCCCTGAGAGGCTGGGTTTGCACATACAAACTGCAGATGTGGGGCTGAGGCAGAGCTGCAGAGGATGGCAAAAAAGCTGCCAGCATGGAGGGAGGATCCTCATGAACAGCCCAAGCAGGTCCACTGGGCACTGTGTAAACTGCTTCCCATTTACTGACCTGACAGGTGATTGACTGATGGACCAGATCATCCAGTGACTCGCACAAGAATAAAATAACTTTGTGCTGGAGGCCTCATGTCACCTCCCACCCCGCCCTTCAGCAGTGCACACATATTGTATTTGAGAAAGAGGAGGGAAAAGGGATGAGGGAAGGAGACTGGCATGAGCTTGTGCAAATACAGGAGGGTTTTGTCTTGAACCAAGAGTTCTCATTTTACATGTTGCTTTGTTATATGCTGCTGTGCTGGCTCTTTCCGGTTCTACAATTCAAAATCAGTGCATCAGCCTTGAGGTGCAGTCCAGCATTTAGCTCTTTATGCATGTATTTTTCCACATTAGTTACACAAAAAGTAGAAGCACTATCATATTTGTTAGATTTTTATCTGTATTGTTATTTCTTTCTTTCCTTATACTCTCAACTTCCTGCTCAAGTTTTGAGAAGCAGCTACATCCTGTGTAGCCAGGCATGAGTGCAGAGTAGTAAAAAGGTCACCAACAAAAGCTACAAGGCACAGTGGTGACATTTGGTCCTCCCACACTGTCCTCGTGTGAGAAGGCATAGGAAAAAAGAGTCGGATCCAGTCAAGAGAGTGCATTATTGAGAGGACATAGGCATTGTGCTCATCAGCATGGGCTGCTCCAGCACTCTGTTTCCCCACCCAAACCCCTCTGCAGCACATGAAACGAGACAAATCAACTTCCACATGGAAATACAGGCTTTTTACAAGTGATACAAGTGAAAGAGATGGAAAACCCCAACAGCCTGTAGTGGGCAAACTACAAATAATGACTCATCAATTTCTAGGATGAAGTTTTGTGCCCTGAGTCCAGCAGCTTGAGCCTGTTGCTCCACGATGATAGAATCACTTAGGTTGGAAAGTCTTCAAGATCGAGTCCAACCATTAACCTAGGAAGTCAGGTGGATCTGCTTTTTCCTGCATGCACAGTCCACAGAAGACTTGTGCATGAAGCAGCCTTGATGACTTCCTAGTTCCAAACCCAGGGGAGTTAGCCCCAAAAATGTGCCCTCAGCACAGAGCAATTTGTGAGTAATACAGGCATCTGGACTTGGAAAATTAGTTTCATTTTCTTTCTATCCAGCAACTCTTAAATATAAGGATGCCTAAGATCTAATAGAGTTTCTGTTTGCACTGAAAAGTCCTGGATGCTTAAACACAAGTTCACAAGTGGACTTGTACCTGCAGCAAGTAGTGTCACTTATTTAGCACAGCACAGTACTTTGTGTCACTGCTGATTGCAGCCTTGCAAGTGGAAAAATAATTTCCCTTGAGTCTGGTTTACAAAAGAAAGGAGGCCTATGTAATCACTTGGTTTGCTCCTCTGTTCCTCTCTCTGTCAGCCTTTGTTCTCCCAAATTCTTGGGAACTAATTAGCCAATTTCAACCAGAATCTAATGTACTGGGCTGCAAAAGCCTTGTTTTTGGTTTTTTCTGAGAATGGAAGCCACACCATCCAGTTCTGAAGATATTAACCCTCTCTGATATCTGATACTTAAACATATAATGAAACATTTTGTCATCAGAAGTAATCTTAAAGAATTTACAGGAGAAGCAAGCGTAATTAGAGTAGAAATCTGTGTGAAGTAACATAAAATGATCAAGACAATATGACAATGCTGTAGAAGAAAACTGTGTAACATCAACCAGGTGAACAAAAAAGATTTGAGGTTGGAAGGAAATGCTGATGCTCAGACCAACAGGCCTCTCATCTGTGAACAGGAATGTAACATGTCCTGTGCTCCCAGCAGCAGATGGGGTATTTTTCATGTGGTTTAGATGGCCAGCAGTGCAGGCTCAGAGACAGGGCACCATTGTCTCTGCCAGTCTCTTTGCCTGCCTATAGCTCTCGGTTAGGTGCAGTGGGGGCTTCCACCAGGAAATTAGAGAGCAATTTGCAGGTTATATAACTCCTGTATGCTGCAGGTCATGCACTGGACCCACAGCACAGCTCACCAGGAATATTTACAATTTAACAGCATCTGCAGAGGAGGTGGGAAAAAGAGCTGAACTGGATGCCCAGACACTGAGTTACAAAGGCTTTTTTTGCAGGAACTGGTGTGTGTGATAAGGTGGCACATATTTCTTCACAGCTGTCACTTTGGTTTCCTTGTCTCAGCCCTTTCATCACTTTATTTTCAGTGTTCATCTCAAACATCCTCTAAATGTTATGACAGCATTTGCCCTCTGAAACTGGGAAACAGTGAAATTACAGTCACTGCTATTCCAACAAAATCAAGGAAAGATAAAATTTCTTTAATTATTATGAAAGCTTCTGCTCTTCTCAGATAAGTTCTCTCATTTGTAAGTACTGCTGAGAAGTGACATCCAGAAATTACAGCTGTCCACAGTAGTAGGAATGTTTAGTAGCATTGTGAGTATTGTGGTTGTTTTGGAAAGATTCAGTCACATCTGTTGCACATCACCTTTTTTCAGCAATTCCTACCATGAAGGATTCTTTCTCTCCTCAGCCATGCTTTGGGTGCCAAAACTATCTACATTTGACAGTAAAAAAAAAGAAAAATATAATCAAAAGTTTGAGTGATCAGGCCTTGGGAATAGCTGGAGGATGGTCCTTTATCCCCAGTTGCCTCACAAATATCATCCACAGACTCTCAGGTAGTAGCAGAAGCTTGCTGCTTTTGTCTTAAAATACTCCTGTTAGATAAATTGTACTTAATATAGAATCATTTTTATCAAATTCCCTGCTGCAATGGTGCCAAGGCAGAGGCCGGCAATTAGGTTCCTGAAGTATTTCTGTCTTCTGATCTTTTACACACAATTTCTGATCATCCCATCTGATGATTTAGTGTAAATGCTTTCAAGAAAGTACACACACCATGAAAAGAATTGTTTAGATTTGATGTCTTGGAAATTCACACAGCTCAGAGCGCTTCAGAAGTTGGCTATCAGTTTATAAGATATTGTACTTTCAAAAATAGTGTTTTCCTTATAGAATGGAAAAATTAGCACTAGGAAAACAGTTCAAGAGGAATAGAGATCCATGAGCCCTTAACTGCAATCATGGGGGAAACTCTTAAGTTTGGATTTCGGTAGGGTCCTGTTTACAGAACTGAATTCTTTTGGAATAAAGTCACTCAGCTTAAGGTCATTGGCGCCAGGAAAACTGCTTAGGAAACCATTGAAATCCAGCTCACTCCACAGACCTAAGGAGTTGCACTGCTTTTCACCTCCCTTCAGCCCTCCTCACTTCACTTAATGTTCTGTTCTTCCCTCCCATCCCATTCAGGGGACACTGCTTCATCTCTTCTTTGTTGAGGCACTTTTAATATCTCAATCATGCCTCTCATGGAGATACTCAAGGGCCAGAAAGTTAGCAAGGAGTGATTTCATGCTTGCATTCATGCTGGGAAAGAATCTACCACCTTCTGGAACATGGGAGTACGAGCTTTTACTGTTTTTTAGTGCCGCCCACTCAACTCTGCTTGTCCTATTTATTCCCCCTGATTAGGCTGCCAAGGCTTGCTGAAAGGAGGCTTGACATTTACTTGTCTTTGACACTCCTTATGTAGTTCGAGGTGTTACAAAATCAGCAGCAAGGACACCTTCCAGAGCCTCTGAGTCTGCACTCACCTTATTTACTTATTCATTCTTGGTGAACCATTGCCATAGCTGAAGATAAGAAAAAGTTTACACAAATTAGACTACTGAAAAATAGTTTTATAAGTTTTAAACCTTTAAATTAACTATTCCATCATTCCACTCTTAAAGTTACTCTTACTGATTCTATGTATCTTTAATACCCAGAGTGAGCAGAGATTGCAGTGTTACTGTATAAACTGCTTAGGACAACTAGCTGGTTTTCCCAGCATGATATTTTCTTAGTTAATGAAACGAAAATCACAAGTAGAAACCACAGGGGAAAAAGAAACAAAAAAAATAAATAAACAAAAAATATTAAATGCAAGAACGTCTCTTGTATTTCTATATAATAAAGTAGTTCACAGTTCAGCTATGAATAACTTGCATTCACATTTACAGGATTGCGAAAATAAACAATCAATGGAGCCTGTCAAGGAAAACCTACATGCTTACTGAAAGGAATATGGGGAAGAATGTACTTTATGAGTTAATTCTTACTGAACTGTCTCCTACAGATCTTCCTGCACTTTGTGCACTACCAGCAATGGGGACCACAGGGACCACAAGCAGTGTCACAGAAAGAGCACTGTTGTCTCTCTTATGAAGAGATGATATTGTTATAATTGCCTGGCCACTTTGGATCTGTCAGTCTGATATGTCACTGTAAACCTGAGGTTTCACTTCTGCAATGTTCATGTGATTTCTGGGAAAACAGAGTCGGAAAAATTTCTATTATGTGCTTGGCATACCACCTGCCAGTGAAGGCTTTGGTCAGAGCATGGAATTTCTCAGGACTTTCAGAATTGCTTAGGCCTGGCTGAGATGTGCCACGAATGCCCTTTTTCACAGTCAATCTGTTAAAGAGAGGTGCTTGGTAAGCAATTATTATAGATCTATGAAAAAATTGTAGTTAACATTCTGGAATTGCATAGCTTCTTTGTTAAGAATTTGAGATTTAGTTTTATTCATTTTTGACTTTTTGACTAAGGAAATAGAATTGCTCTCTTTGGAGAGCACAGTAAGGAATTAACTTCCCTCCTGCAGAGAACACTAAATGTTTCTTTAGATAATTTCACACAGCCTCAAACACCCATAATTTACACACTTGTCTTAAAAATTCATGTGACAACTATTCCAAGCCTTTAGGCAAGGGAGAGAAGTAAAATAGCCCATTGTGTGTTGATAAACTATGTTTTTATGATTACTGCAAAGCTGATTCTGTAAAGTTGCCTTCTCGCCTTAGGTAAAGTCAGATTCAACACCTGTCTTGTACAAAATAAGTCATTTAGAGCAAACAAACTGGGGTGGTTTGAATTAATCTTTTACTCACACATTAGATGGAGCATGTCGCCGCAATATTTAAATGAAGACTCCGTGAGCTTTATGAGTTATTTCCTGGGGTTCACTTGTGTGCGTTACCGCCTGTAACTTCCCGAAGTTTAAACTCGGGGAGGTCACGGCAAAGACGCAGAGCTCAAACAGCACCCAGGTTCTCACCTTCCCTCCCCGAGCCCCGAAAAGCCCCCGGTTCGCTCTAAAACGGACGGAGCCGCCGGGGAGCGGCCCCCGCGGTCCGGACCCTGCCCCGCCGGACCCTCGGTGGCCGCGGATAACCCCGCGCTCCTCGGTCAGCCCGGGTATCCCGGGACAGCGCAGGGGTCCCGGGACAGCGCAGG
>VZTB01003976.1:411266-537668 GCA_013397245.1 Thryothorus ludovicianus | reverse complement strand
GGGCCGCAGGAGCCGCTGTGCCCGGCGGAGCAGCTGCCGCCGCCCCTCAGCGCGATGCCGCTGCAGCAGGGCTCTGCCCGGATGCGGCAGCGCACGGTCCTGCTGGTGGGGATCGTGGTCCTGCTGGCCGCCCTCGTCCTCGCCGTCGTGCTGGCCTCTCTCCTGACCCACGGAAGGCACGAGGTCAGTCCCAAAATGCTGAAGTGGAAGGACAGGGGTACCACTAAGAACTTGCAAGAAGTTATCGTGGGAAGATGCTACAACTACATCACGGCGCAGCACCCGGAGCTGGGGTGAGTAGCGGTCTGGATCATGGCTCAGGTGTCCAGAGATCAGAACTGTCTCTCGCCTCCACCGGGCCGTGACCTCTGGGTTTGCAGTGGCAGGGAGAAACCAGGCGGTTTAGGACCCTGTCTTGTAGAAAAATGTACAGGCAGAAACTCAGTGCCCCAGTGGTGGCTTTTTAAGGAAACTACCTGCAGAGGCAATTAAAATAACACTAATCCTAGGTCAAAACATAATCGGAAATGGGTTTTGCAACTTCCCTAACGCCAGCTGAAATAAAAGCTGAATTCTGACAGTATTGAGTACATAGAGGTGAAGCAATTTACTGTAAAGCTGATCTGCCAAAGTCTGTAATGTGATACTGAAGTCCTGTAACCAAAACTACACAGGAGAGAGGGAAAGGTGAAGGTTCAACACAGATTTATAGGACAGATAAAAATGTTGGAAAAACATTGAGAAATATCTTGGGGTTATCCAAAACTGTTTTTAGCATGTGATTAAGATTTCTTGATGAGCTCAGAGAACTTGAGTAGAGAAATAGAAGTGGGTAACAATACCAGCTCATCGTCCCCTGGAAACACCTTTCCCCAGAGATCCGGAGTCCTTCCTCAGCCCATCACAGCAGGTAGTGCAACACCCCAGGCATCCCATCCCTCCTCTCCTGTAGAAGAGATTCCATGGGCCCAGGTCTGCAACAGTTTATTAGAGCTGAGAACTGATTTCTGGTCCCCTTCATTGCAGAGAAAGGCAAAGTATGAAATAAGGAGTGCCCCGGGCACCCCAGAAGGTACTGGGGACACCCAGACCCTCAGGATGGATCCAGAGCAGCCAGGGTCTCTCAGTAGGGAGCCATCCTGACCCCCTGCTTTGTGTCTGCAGTGAGCCTCTGGCAGATTTCCATCACCCTGGGGTGAGTGCTGGGGGGGCTGCCCCACACCTTGGCCAGGTGACAGAACCATCCTGGTCTTTGTCCCAAAAAAGGAAATTGCCACCTCTTGTTTTCATGACATTGAGCTGATGAGAACAAAGCTGTACAGTTTGCTTGCATTTGGGTTTCTTTTGGCTTTAGATATCCTGCACTGTATGAAAAAGCTGATCTGCAGTATTTGAAGGGTCATGTGGAAAACCATGGCCTGAGCACACAGAGATTTGTTCATGCTTTACATTAAATTTTTGAGTGGCTTTAGTGCAGGAAAAGAGGATTCTATTGCAAATAAAATCTAAAAGCTTCTCAAACTTGCAAAATCATATACGTATTTCTAAAAGCATAAATTAATTTGTTAAAGAATTATGCCCTCAATATTTAATCTGAAATTGTTTTCAAGCCTAATAGCCTTTACTATATGGGCTTGTTTCATTCAAATTGCGGTGCTGAAGATGTGAAAACCACTTTTGTGTGAATATGCTTTCAGCCACAGCCATAAGTGTTTTCACTGACAACACAATCTGAATCTGGATGACAAATATCACAAGGAATGATTTGTTTAGGCAATTAATTCAAGGTCAAAAATATTACAAATCCATGATCATAAGTTTTCTAAACAGTTTGTTAGTACAAAGCACAATATTTTGGGCTATTCATAATCCAGCAGTGCTTAATACCTTTGTGGCTGTGAGCTCAATCTCTTTCAGATAAAAGTATTTCTGTACAGTAGGACCTTTTTTTTGTTTTATTTAAGACACTAAATTTTCTGAAGCATAGAGCACAGAAGAAGGAAAAATATGCATGTTTATGTACATCTGAAATAGTCAGAGGTTTCCTGAGTGGATAATTAAAGGCAGATGTTTTTCTGGGAATCAAACTCAAGATTGTTCATTTCCGATTGTGCAGAGCTCTGTGCAGTTTGTAACACACCCAACCACTTCTGTCACTGGCACTTTCTGATAATGACCTTGGATGTCTTTAGGACACATCGTAGAGTGGGACCTTTCATCCTTCTCTCTTTCATCATTAATGTAGGCCTTGGATCCTCTGTTGCACAGGATCTTTGTTGCACTTACTCAAAGAGAAAGGTAGGAACAGGGAACTGCAGAAACGTGGGCAGTCTTATGAGCTGGGCAGGCTGTGTCCTGTACTCTGCCAAGACTGCTCCTGTCACTACTTCCCACCATGGGAACTTTGTTATCTTGGATAGAAATCTTCTGATTTTCTCATAAATTTGTCCATATTCTGTTCCTGCCCTTTTAATCTTACATTGACATCTGCATTTTTTAAAAAAGATCTGCTTTTAATAAACTCATGGATATTTCCTTGTGTTTTTACTTTTTTTTTATATCAGAGTCACTAAGTTCAAGCTTTGATGATATGTTCTGAACATAAAATCTACTCACTGTGGTAGTTAGTGACATTTACTATGTTTTGGAGTGCCATATTTCAAATTGGAGTAGCTGGCAGGTATTAGAAAAAAGGGGAATTGTTGACATATAATTGTTGAATTATACTGTTTCTGGCTATCATAGATGGATTTAACAGAGTTCTTCAGCCTCCATTTAGCTCTGCTTTTGCATCTGGGTGCTGCATTTAAGAAGGCCTCTGACATGTTAGTGTACACCTTCATTATTACAACTCTTTAATCCTTCAGGATACCTCCTTGCACTCTCCCTCATCTTATGGAGCCCTTATACCATGCCCAGCCAGCTCACTCTGGTCGTGCTCTTCTCTTTTCCAATACAATCTTTGGGCTGAACCCAAACCCAGAGAGGCAGCTGAAAGGCTTTTGCTGTCTGTCTGCAGTCAAGTTTTGTAAACACCTCATGCAGTCAGATTTTGTCCTGTTGATTGGCTTGTTCTTCAAATTCATCAAAACTCCGCATTGAACTTGCTCACGAAAGGACATTTCTCTGGTACTGTATTATAGCACCTGCCAGTAATAATTTTGTTCAACTGCTTGCATGCAATACAATCCTCAGGATCATTTCTGCTGCTGGCTGGCTGACTCTTAACATTTGTACACATGCAATTTCCCCAGTCTTCCTGCATAAGCTTTGTCATGACAAAGTTCATGAGGAAGAGAATACCAAACATTTAAATAAAGCATTTTCAATATTAGCCGTATTTTTTAGTAAAAAATGGGGATGGTATAGCAGTGGGCTTTAGGGGGATTGTTCCCTGCATACACAGTCACACACCTACATACTGACAGTAAAGAATAACATTTCTCTTTTGACTTCCCTGGAAAATACTGGCTCCAAAGCAATAGTTTGTCACAGCTCGGTAGTATTGCCTTTTTTTCAACATTAACAGAAGCTAGAAGTTCTGATTTCACTAGTCTCATAAAAATCCCACGTAGGAATCAGTATATATGGTAGTTTGGGCTGAATAAAGCCAAAAGCAGTTTGGTCTGAAGAAACGTTGTCTCCAATTACCTCGTCCTGTCCTTCCCAGTTATACTGACCCCCTCTTGTGGCTAACAAACCTCTTGAAGTGTCACCTCCAGCCTCCTGCCACGAAGCTTCCAAGAATTTATCCCTGGTACAGTCAGAGGGGGGAGCGCAGCAGGCGCTCAGCGCTGCAGGCTCCCCTGCACAGCGCAGGGAATTCAGCAGGTCCGTGCTGACACAGACCGGTCGTGGTGACACGATAACGCACCCATCTCTCGCAGGATGCTGCTTGTGATGGTTTGGCACCTCTGTACCTGCTGGGGCAGAAAAAGTGGCAGCAGTTGTAGCCTAAGTTAACTGGTTTAGGTTTCCTCTTCACCACATCTGAATTGGCAGGCTGAGGTGAAGAGCCAGCAGCACTTTGTGACCTGGGGACAGAGTCGAGAAGACACATTATCTGTAAGGTCATAGTCACTAATGCCCAAAGCGTAAACTATGCTTTTTTTTGGATATAGGAATAACTGATTTTACATTTGTAGCTTGAGAGAATTTTCATTCTCAGCTAATGACTGCTCCCTCCTCACATCTGCAGTCACTTCTCAATCTTTAATCCACAGAATCACAGAATAGGTCGTGTTTGAAGGGACTACAGAGGGTTAAGTGGTCCGACCTCCATGCCCAAGCAGGAACATCCTAGAACACATTACACAGGGCTGTGTCCAGAGAGGCTGGCAAGGACCTACTATTTAAAAATTGTTTGAGTCAAACCAGCTTATTTGTTGTCTAACTTCTGGCAGAAAGAAAGCCCCAAGGACACAGACAGGGAGCAGTTTCAATAACACATGTAACTGCCAGGCTGAACAATGCCACTGTGCCTGACAAAGAAGTGCAAAAACCTGATGATGAAGCTGAAAGTGTAAAACTTCAATATATTTTTAATGCAATCTTGTGTAGATGCAGAATATGTTTCCCCCTTAAATATAATTAGCTCAACCAATATTGTTTTTATCGTTAGTGGCAAGTTCTGTTGTAACAAATTTTAACAGTCTATAATTCCATTAAATTTAGCAAGAGTTGGTGCATGTCCAGGACATGATTTGTCTCCTGACTGCACAATCATGAATGCATTTTGCCTTCCCATTCCTTTGCAGCCTGTGGAGATGGAGATATATTTTCTCCATCTCCAAAAAGAACACATGGACCATGATTTTGTGTAAGATACTATTGCATTCACAGCATAATTTCTTCCCAAAAGAAATCTGGGATTTGTTGTATGCTTACTTTTGCATTTTACCTTCATGCTTTACTAGGCATTTTTACTCTAATTTCTTTGTGTTTGTTCACTGACTGTTAATGCTTTCACATCAATCATGGTACTAAATAACCATGATTTGATTCAGTGTCGCAAAAATCCTAGCTTTATTTTTATAGCCATGATATTACACTGAAACTTATCTGAGATTTGCTTTTTCATTGAGAAAAAATATGCCTTACATGAGAGAAGCCATTACTGACCCAGTCTTCTGAAGAGTGCAAGTTACTACCCAAAGGTAATGCATTAGACCCTCTTAGAGTGCTCTGCAGATTTCTAAAGCTTCCTAATTTGATATCCATCAAATTACAAAGGACTTAGTGTTTCTTTGTTTGCAAGAATATGCTTAAAAAAAAATCTGTTATCATTGCTGTGCCATCTTTTTTGGTCCCAGAGCAAACAAAAGGCTTTATTTGCAGTGTCTGTGGAAAAGGACACAGGGGCCTGGTGACAAGCTGAACATGGCCCATCAGTGTGCCCTTGTGACAAAAGCCTGTGGTGCCTTAGCTGCATGAGGAGGAGCATTGGCAGCAGGGGGACAGGGGAGACCTTTCCCCTCAGCTCAGCCCCCATGAGATGGATCTGGAGTGCTGGGTCCAGTTCTGGTCTTGTCACTACAAAGGAGTCAGGGACACACCTGGAACACATCTAGTGAAGGACCATGAAGATGAGTGAAGTGTCTGAGATACAGAGAGACACTGGGAGCACTGAGCCTGGAGAAGGGAAGGCTCAAGGTCATAAATACCACTTGAGGGGAGCAAAGAAGAGAGGGTCCAGCCTTTCGCAATAGTATTCAGTTGAAGGACAAGAAGCAATGGGCATTAATTAAAATACATAAAATTCTATTTAAACATAGGAAAAAAATAGGAGTTTTTTATTATGTGCGTGATCAAAGACTGGAACAGGTTGACTGGAGCCTTTGTGGAGGCTCCATCCTTAGAGACATTCAAAACTAGATGGATCCTGGTCCTGAGAAACCTTCTCTGAGGCAGAGGTTGGACTAAATGATCACCAAAATTGCCTTCCTTGTCTTTCATTTCTTAGGAAATGCTTTTGGACTTGTTAGAAGTCCACTGGGAAACTAGAACAAACAGTGATGAAGAAATGTTTTGGCTCATCTCTAACAAAAATGGTGTTGATATTTTGTTCCTACATCTGGCTTGTCTCTCAGCATTAAGATGGGCACTGTATCATCATAATAGCACACTGCTTATTAAAATAACCAAGTCCTACCATTTGTGTATATCATTAATGTTCCCTCCCTATTTCATGTGCTTGTGTGCTGACTTTAATACCTTTTCTGTGTTAGCCATTTTTATAGGAAACTTGCATTGCTCTGCTTTTCATTTCTTCTATCCTTCAGTGTTCACAACAAGGATTTTTTTACAATTATTTTTCCCTAAATTGTACATGAGGGACTTTGACTCTTCTTGTAATTTCTTGGTAGCAAAGATATCATTAGAAATGTTAGTTGTTGTTTGAGTCTTACTTAAAAGTACACTTCTATTGAAATATGCTGCACTGAGCTTTAATGGGGAACTGGAATATAATGTTTAGTAGGCACAAATAGACAGTGATTAGTACTTCAGAATATAGAGGTGAGGGTACTGGCTCTGGAGTTTGTCCTTCAAAAGAGTCCTCATGCTGCTTAAAGCTAGTTTCCATAACTACTCTGGACTGTAAGGTAGGACTCTATTTGGGTTTTGTTGTCATCTCTTTCTAAAGGAAGTTCATTAAAAAGAATTAATTTTCTTTTAGCAAGAAATGAGGGCAGAGGGTAGCTATCATTTGTTTGTCCTTGACATAATTAATCACCAGAATATTTATTTCTGCTCTTCTGGAGCCCCTTGCTAGGCTGTGAACACCCATCCAGTTCTTTGCAAAGCTCAGGGTCAGTTCTGTGCTGAAAATCTCCCCTCCCACACTGTAACTCCACAGGCAACTCAAGGTCTGAGAGTGCAGCCAGTGTTTTGGGGAGATGTCAAAAGATACATTGTCTTTTGTCCATGGCCAGCATCAATGTACTGCTAAGGTACAGAAACGCTCTTGAGATCGGAATTTATCTCACTTGAGACAGCCATATCAACCTACCTATCAGTTTTTTATCATACAGAATACCTATGAGCTTTTATCATACAGAAATTTTTATTAAATGAATCTATACTTCTCATATACACAAACTGTTTACATTAATTTTACAGTGCATAGATATTTAGTATTTCTTACTGCAAGATTCCATAGGATTTCAAATAACTTTTCACTTTTAGGTTAGTTTACACATATTGCATCACTATATTAAAATATCCTTACAGTCAAAATCTCCTTTGATTTTAATCCTAGACACTAGATAGAATATTACTCTGTCTTTGCTGACCTTCCACATGTTAATCAGAAGTATTTGGTGATTAAGTACTTTTCAACTTTGTTTTTCACTGTAACTTTTTGCAGGTCTTTAGTCGTGTGCAGTCTGTTAGCTGCCTGTTCCTTACCTTCTCTCTTGTTTATTGATTTTATAGAACTGACTCTACAGGGCAATGCCTGGTGGCTGTCTAAATTATAGCACCACCCCAGGATTGAAATTATTAAATGTTTTTATGAGCTTGGGCAACAAGGGCAGTACTATTCTCTCCCACTTTTCCTTGCTTCTGTTCTATAATGTCTATAGAGATGTCAGTGAAAAAAACCCCACACTCAGAGGGGATATCTTCCAGCTGTCATTGCTAAGGTATGGTTAAAACTCAAGAGCTGTTTAACACCTCAGAGCACTATGAGGAATTGTAACTCTGGTTATCCATAGGGATAGGAGGAATAGATCCCTTTTCCCCCTAGGGTCAAATGAAAGTCTGTCTCAAGTGTCTAAGGAAAAAAAAAACATACCAGAGATGCGTTCTCTCTTCCCAGGAGATGACCACAAAATAAGGGATTATCAAGGAGCTCACTCACAGGTCTACTAAATCTCCCATTTGTTCCCTTCTCTGTGTCCTGCTGACAGAGCCCACAGTTGAAGCAGGGACTTCTCCCAAATTACTGCATCTATGCCACATCCCAGCAGCTTTAGTTCTATTAAAACAAACAAGCAAGCAAAACTAAACAAAACAATGTACAGCAAGTTCATGTTATGGTAGGAAAAAGTGAAAGTTAATTATGCCATTATTTCCCTGTACATTGTTTAATTTAGATCACTTTTATAGAAGTGTTCTTAGAAGTTTAATATTAACATTAAAACTCTACTACAAATACTCTTTCTGATCAAAGGGTAAGATGCCAGATAAAATTTATTCCCTGTATGTCTGTTAATTACAAGGCCCTTGCTTGGAAGCTTGAACTATAGAGCAACTACGACCCTCTGTCAAAATGTAGTCCAGGTGAGACTTCTGCCCTTCTGGAGGCTCTGTTCCACTTACAGAGCATCTCTGAAAACACCACCTGCTTTAGCAGCTTGTTTTTTCACCCAGGGAGGCTGAATTCCAGGCAGCAAAGCCATCTGCTTGTGTAGATGAGCCCTTCACTGTCACAGCTGCCACCTCTTGGCTCAACCCATCCCAGAGGGGTGATAAGGCTTAGCATTGTCCTGCAGCACCAATTCCTGACTCACATAAAATACTGCAGGAGCTGTAAACCAAAGCCACAAATACTCCTGCTCTTAAAACCTTCTTATTGCTGCCAAAGGTGAAGGACTGGTGTGATGAGGAGCTGCCACTTGCTCCAGGTCATTCACTGTACAGGAACATACAAAGCCCTGAGTTGCCCCCAGCAGAATTCTCAATTTGTACTTCTTTTTCCAGACCTCCAGGCTCCCCCTCTTTGCCATGCAGAATTTAATTGCTCTGCCTACAGGCAACCTTTCCAGAAGTCATCTTCCTGCGAGGCAGGGTTCTGGATCTCCGTCTCCCCCCAATGCTTTGTTTACTGACTTCTGAACTATTTAATTAGCAGAAAGCAATACTTACCAAAACAAGCTGCCAAAACATGCATGTCATTTTCATGTTGACAAAAAGTCAGTTACCATAACTGTTTGCACAGGGACTTTAAAATAATTAAACTAATTGGGAAACGAGAAGATTGTGCTTATTGAAGACACTGAGACTGACTGGTCTGTTTTTTTCCTTGTTGATTTTCCCCCTTTCCATTCCTAATGCTAATACCAGCAGGCAGTAGTGTCTTCAAGCCCTCAGCAATGACGGTGTTTTGGCCGACCCCTCTTAATTCATATCTGACTGATTTTTAGGACACAGATACCTGGTGGGGTTTAGGTGCTAGAGCAATAAGAAGGAAGCCGGTCCATCGTATGCAGGTCCCATTTTCTAACGCCGTGCCCGGGGAAGGGTCGCGCTGTCACCCGGCAGGACGAGCCCTCGCCTTTGGGGCTGAGCTCCGCTGCTGCTCCTGGGGAGCTCCTCTCCCACCTGATGGCACTGTCATCCTTGCTTTTAGCTCCCAGCCCAGCTCCACCCCAGAGACAGCCAGCCACAGCTGCCTGGGCTGTCCTTGGCAGCAGCTCAAAAAAAAAAAACTGCTCCAAAGCATCAGTGAGACACAGCAAGGCTTTCAGGAGGGAAGGGAAAGCTGAAGAAATAAAAACCCGAGCAATATTTAGGACAGAAAAGATAGCAAAAGGATTCTGAGTTGCAGAGGGCTTCCTCTCAACATAGGTGTAAACATTACTGATCCTTTTAGAATTTCTGGCATAAAGACATAGCTACACATAAGCTCACATGAGAAAGCAGATTGACTATGGATGTATAAATTTCACTGCTGTCTACAGACATCACAGTTTACCCAAAATGCAGAATATTAATTGACATAGGCAAAAATGGGTCTGTTAGATGCAGTAGTGTTGCTACATCATTTAGTTCCTTTGATACTCATTCTCCTTCTGACATATCTAGGCTTTTACAGGTGAAGTCCGTGCCTTAAATCCCCAGAAGAGTGAACACTGGCCTTATGTCGTTAAAAAGCTATGTTACAACCACAAACATCTTGCTGACTTTTTAAAGAGTCAGATTTCTGACTACTTAGGTTCATCACAGTTTTAGCTAGTGATGAGTAATTGAGAAGGATTTTCTTTACACAAATTGCAGAGGTTTGATCACTGCACAGGTTAGGTACCTGGGCTCAGGGGACTGTTTCCAGCTGTAACTTCAGAGATGCACCACAGGACCACAATTAAAAACTTGGGGTGGCCTGAAGACCTTACAATGTTTTAGAAATAAAATTCTGGACCTTGGAAAATCTGATATGGATTGCAGGGAAGAACAGGCCTCATCAGCAAAGTGTCTCTGCCTGGAAGGGTGATTTAAAAACATGAGCAGAGTTGATTGAGTTCTCTAGAACAAAATCTGTAATTCTTTACTTGTAGATTTGAAACAAGTCTCATACTTTAAGCATCTCTCTCAAATTTTTGAGTGGAAAACTAGAGGCAACACAGCCCAAGGGAACTCTGCACTTCTTAAGATACTTTCAGCATTCAGCGTCATTCCAGTGCTGAACTGAAAGCAAAATGTTGTTCATGGTGTAACTGAAATCAGCGGGGATGAAACTTATCCTTGATATTATACCAATTAAATCAGTTTCAATTGGAAATGAATTTGCTCCGTCATGTCCAGTTAAAGGAAAAAAAATTGTAAAGCAAAGAAAAAAAATCTATAGTAACAATGCCAGATAGTTCAATGCCAACCTGTTCCTTTCAGTGCAAGGATATGCTTTCAAGGTTAGCCAGACCAGTGTATAGATATGCAAGAAATAATGATGCAGAAGCTGTCCATTTTTTTAATATGCACATTATAATTTGGCTGCTGGGATAGATGCTAATGGAAAGATTCTTGGCCCCAGCTTTCACTTGATAGATTAATTTGGTATTCACATGCACAGCAAATGGACAGAAATACTCAAATTTATTGGAAAATGCAACTTCTACCCCAATGTAAGGACAAATGGAGGATATGCTTTGTAGTATGTATAACATTTAGATTTAATAAGGGAAAGTTTATTTGTATCCCAACCCTTTTTGTGTGTTATACCAATTTTAGGGTAGAGTCTCTGGCTCAAAAAGGTCTTTAGGAAAGTTCTTCAGTCCTTGTTTTCCAGAGAAATGTTGCAGTTTTCAGGCTTACAGTAGATTTCGTATGTTCTTTCTGTTAGTTATTATTTCACGTTTACCAGCATTTCCCAAACTCTATTCATAAAACTAAAACTTGAAAAAATTGAACACAAATTTAGAGTATATTTATGTTACATATCATTGGACTCAGATTCAATATTTCAGAGTCTATAGTAGAATAAAATGCCTCAGATGTTTCAGCATAAACAAAGCTAGCCTCAAAGGAAGAAGTCCTTTATGCCTGAAGAGGATATATGGTTTTGCAGATTAGGATGCAGAATTAGTTCATATACAACTCAAAATACACAAACAAAAGCCAGAGAAAGAGTGCCCAAGGCCCACAGCAGTGTGGGACATAAGAGCATTTCCCATGGGACTCCAGGATTATTTGAATTAGATAAATTGAATTAACTGGTAGAGTGGGGATCTCTTTTGCAGCCTTTTTTTTTTCTGTCAATCCAGAAGGAATGCTAAATCAACACATTCTGTGATTTGGGAGCAGCTTTAAGAGAAAAGTTTGTTTCTCAGGCATTTTTTTTTGCGAGGCACAAGTTCTTGTTTCAACCTGAATCTGTTCTTGCTGGAATTTTTAGCATACCACATCCCAGTAAACTTCTCATATTGTTTCAGGATGCTCAGAGCTACAGAAAGTCTCTGCCCTCACCTCTGCTCGGTGTGAGTTAAGTGCTGCACACCAGACGAGTATTTTCTTTCTATGTTGGAAAAAGGTCAGGTGAAAATTTATTAACAGAATCTACGTCAAAAGTGAGGCTGGAAAGAATGGCACATCTTCCTGGAGCTGGGATTTGCAGGTCCTCAGTCTTCTCACTGCTTATCATATGTAAAATTGCAGTTCTAGTGCCTGGTAATCTCTTTAGCACGTGAGACAAAATTTGTGCTTCATATCAGAGAAATAACTTTCCAGTGGCAAATCAATGATTTATTATTATTCATTTGTAAAAATATAAACCAAACAACATGTTGATGGGTGAGGACAGCAAAAAGAAAAGGTTGATTAGCTTTTTTATGGTTTTTTTTTTACATTAATGATCTGTATTTTTATTTCTAAAACAATGCTGAAATTGCCTGATTTCCATAAAAGCCCATCTTCATGACTTACCATTCTTCCCTGTGATACAGCTAGCAGCAGCACATGGATTAGCAGCTGTGGAACACCCTGCCCCACTTGCAGGCTAAGGCCTACCAGCTTTTATGACATTGAAGATGCCATTTGGCTCAGCTCTGCCAGGACTGTGCATAAACTCTTCTCTCAGATATTGGTGATATTGACACATGTCATCCAGTGCTGAGCTTGAGGTCTTGAAAGGATAGAACACTGATGCTTTGGATTAGTGACTCAGTAATCTGTCTTGGCATGGTCATGAATCACCTGGATGGTTTTCTTTGTGCCTCTCATGGCCATGACTTGAGTTTAGCAGCAGAAATGCTTTATATATTGTCTATCTCCTACCCCTCTGCTTTGGAAATAAAATTTTTAAAAATGTGTTTTTATGGTTTCTTGAAAAATATTTTATCTTCTGAGACCAAGCATAAAAACTTTGCCATATGAAAGGATATATCACTGGGAACCCAGCTGTTGGCTGTGGCTGTTAACACTCATATAAAACAGATTTCAGGAGTAGCTTAAAAGAAAAAAAGAGGCCTGCCAGGAGGACAGATCATTTGACAAATTAGGAAGTGTAAGCCATATAAATGCTTATGAGAAGTGCCCGTGCTTACAGGCAAGCTCTACAAATTGTCTTTATGATACCATTGACTGTGCAGAGCAAAGGGGGCAGCTGCAGTTCTCTGATGTTACCCCTCAATCAGCAGGAACCCTCTCTTTTGGATGATTCAGTGTGTCTGAGCTGCAATCCTTAGTGTCAGGGAGAGGTATTTACAACTTCCTAACCCCTAAATAAAGTACCACAGTTTGGAGCATGGTCTCTGTGGGTTATTTATGCTTTGTAGCCAGAGAAATGTTCCTCCAGGAGAAAATTTAATACACCCAAGTTAAGTCCTGCTAAGTAAAATGTGAATTCTTGCTGACACAAGAGTGCAACAGCAAAACAATGAACATACTCCCTGCAACACCCACAATGATGTAAATGAAAATGCATTTAGACTCCTGAAAGAAAGGTAATAGTTGTGTTAAAAAATCATCATTGTTACTCACCTTTATTTACCAAGAGGTAAATTTGGTTCAAATAAGCGAAAGGTGTGGTCCTAAATGCAACTGGGGCTGGCCCTGTGACAGATGACATGACATGACATCACATCACATCTGGGATGTGCCAGGGCTGCCTCAGTTTGCCACCTAGCTGGGGACTCTCCAGGCTGCTGTGCCCTGTCCCTGCTCCCAGGCTCAGTTTCAGAGAGCACTGTACAGTGGCACCTGATCTGGATCTTGGTTATGTGTGTGCAAATCAGCTGGGCCTCTAGCAAAGTCAATAGCTGCAAATTAGTGCATAAATAAAAATAACCTCAGGTCCCAAACAGTTAAATCTCTGCTTTTGCTTTAGATAAAATTATGGATTATTTTTCTTTGAGATCAAACTCTCTGCAGGGACATACATGGCCATATTTTTTGCTCGCTGTGTCTGAGGGGACAGTATCCTTTGACAATACTTTAAAAATATACAGCCTACAGTATGAGAAGCTATTTGCTTCTCATAATTTGGTATGAATAATCAAGAACTTTGATCTTTTGGTTATGTAAAATCAGCACTGATCATTTTAAGGGGTAAAAACCTAGATGACATTCTGATATTGCAATCTAATTTGAAATGAAAGACAGAAAGATGATTTTGAACTGCTCATTCCTCAGTGCATATTTACTCTGAAGATACTCTGCTTTAGTTATGGATCATACATTTGGTGCCTGAGTATACCTGGAATTCTAACATCTGATCCAGAGTTTGGCCACAACAGAAGGGGAACTTTTCACAGGCACAAATACTCATAAATATTTATTAACTTTGTTTTAATCTTTCGGCAGAGATAAGGATTGTCTAAAAATATGGGAATCATTAAAAGATGCGTTCATTTACAAGAATCCCTGTAATATCACACCAGAAGATTATCAGCCTTTAATGGAGCTGGCGAGCCATCCTATACCCTGTAACAAGGTAACAGCACAGGGCAGGGTGGGCTGTGGTGGGATGCCAGGTCTGGGCAGTGCTCTGCGCCATGGCACCTCCCCAGTAACAACTGTGAGGCTCTGTAGGTGATGAGGGTGGCATTTTACTTTTGCACTTCCTGCAACAGTCCTGCAGTCACACCTTTGGACCCCAGTAACCCTGTCCATACTCTATTGCTGCAAATCACCCCTGTGTAAGGCTTGCCTCATGCCAGGATCATCCCAGTGAAGTGACAGGGATGTCCCCATTCCCTGAGCATATGGCTCTCTGTAAGGAGCCTGCCATCATGCTGTTAGAGGGACACTGCTTCCAGAAAGCTGTTCTTCCATGCACAGCTCAAAAACAAACAACAGATTTGGTATATATCCTTTGAAAACCGGTCAAACCTTTCTTTCCAAATCCTTTAAAAGCTAACCATGTGCCTTCCCACCAAAAAAAGCTCCACTCAAAATATTCTGCAAATGACAGTGTTCGAATAGGAGCTGACCCACTAGGGTGAACTCACTGCATTTCAGTGAAATTAAAACTCCTTCATTATCATGAACTTTCTGGTTTTCTCCAGAAAAAATTTTCTGACCAGCTTAGTCTAGCTATCACTTACCAGACATTGTACCTCATTTCACAGTCACTGTTTTGGAGCAAGACAAATGACCTCGTTCATCGTTATACAAAATCCAATCAAAATTTCCTTACCTTGGAGGACACCTTGTTGGGTTATATGGCTGATAGAGTTTCATGGTGTGGAGACCCGTCTGCCCCAGGTAATCTACACCTAAGCACAGTCCTTTTCACATTATTTTCTAGTGATTTAATTTAAAACCTTAACTGTCCAATATTTTGGAAGGCTGAAAATAATACCTGTCCCTCACGTTAAATTAAAACCCACAACTTTGGATGTTATTTTAACATCAAGTTGTTGCTTGAACTAATGGCCACATCTAGCCCCCTTTACTTTGCTTGCTTCCAGCCTGTGGTTCCTGTGGGACAAAGTGCAAAGCAGGAATGTCATTCAGAAAGGACCTGGCCACAGGCCAGTCAAAGTGCTGGGGCAGTGGGCATTGCTGCCCACATGACTGCAGGGCTGGTGCTTAAGGCAAGGAACCTTTAATCTGGGCTGGAATTACTGGAAATGTTGGGCAAAGTTTAATTTCTCAGTGCCATCAGACACTACTCTTCAAGAGCCACCCTGTTTCTCACATTTGGGACTGTGGGTTTTCCCTTCTCAGTTTTCTGAGAATGATTTGTGATATGGGATCTGCAACTACCTTCCTGAAATGACTGAGCAAACAGGAAGACCTTTGAACAGATGCAAATTCCTTTTCCTTTTAGAGCCCTCTCCTTGCTTTGGTACAGGGAAAATCTTTTTGCTCACAAAGCCACATAAGTATTGAAAAAAGACTCTAACCCTAGCTATTCTATAATTGTATTTTTTTCTCAGGAATCAACTATGAATCTTGTCCAAAACGAAGTGAATGTGAGAGCAACCCTGGCTCTGTGTTCTGGAAAATGGCATCCAAGATGGTAAGATCTAGACTATACCTCCTTGAATCCAAAAGTGAGGGAAGGTGCTAAGTTCCTGATATTGCCAAAAAATGTGATTTTTCAGATTGGACTTAAAAGATGGAATAGTAGAAGCTGACAAAAGCTTTAGCTCCAGTTGTTAAAAATGATGGTGTTGGAATCCAAGGTCTCATATTTTATGTACAAAATTTGATGTCCTTGTAGTTTGGGCATTCTTTTTGTGGACAGGCACTGAGTGTCAGTGTCTAGATCAACCCTTGGCAGAGAGCTGGAGCTCTGCAAGTAATACAGTTATAACAATCACCTTAATTAAATTGCAGAACATAAATTGCAATAATAATACCTGTGGAAAACAGAACCCAAATTGGCACATACATTTTCCAAGAGGCTGAGAATCCCCTTGCACTTCCCAGCATAAACCTGAAGAGCACATCCTCATCCCACATCAGTTCCTGGCAAGGTTCCTGTGATGTCCCCACCCGTAGACACATGCCAACTCCCATCACAGGAATGAGATCCTGCCAGTCCCACTTAAGCAATTAGCCTGGCTTTGTTAAATCTGCACTTTACAGGAACAAACTTCCAGAGAAAAACCTGATGTGCTGTATTACTTTAATTTTACATGTCTCTCAAGATTTCACCCTTGGTATGATTATTAGTAGATGACTGCCCAGGTGGAAAACAAGCATTCCTGTATGCTCCAGCTCTCATGTGTGTAAGAAAAAGTTTACTCACCATAAAAAAAAATTGGTTTGTGAGTAAACTAGGAGTGAAAATGTTCAGTTCCAGAATCTGTGGGAGATAAAACCGCATACAGACACAGTTTTTCTCAGCTGCAGGCTTCCTTGCCATATAGATTCAAGATCTACTAAAACTCATACTTATCACATTTGAAAGTAATGCATAATGAAACTTCCTGTAACTTTGCAGCTCTCAAGATCTGAGTTTGAGCCACATTGTTTGAGGATACAAACAGTTTGATAAGTACAGTCACCTGCATTAAGCTTTTTAAAAATTCTTTGCCTTGACAAAGGATTATATATCGAGAATAGGTACTTTATAGACCTTAGTAGTCTTTAAATATTTGGACATGAGTTTTAAAGAATAAAAAAAGCAGTGGTTATATGATCCAGTATATTAAAAATCAAATCAAACAAAACTTGTTGATAGTTTTACTAAAATATCAAGAGAAAAAAATCCCAAGCCACAAAAGAACACAGAGCATGAGTCACAAGGAAACAAGTATGTGATGGTCTGTGTGTCCTTACACTAATGATACCTCTGTTCTGGCTTGTCCTTATTTTCTGAGCTAAAGCAATCTGAGGATTACTGTGAGTTCCTACAGACAGCTGCAGCTGTAGGGGCTCTGGAAAGCCCAATAAAACCTGAAACCAGACAAGCTGCTGTAGTAGTCCCATGCAACCTTAGACTGCCAATTCATAGCTGTTTAATAAGCTTTATCACAGTTTTGCCGTAGCCTTCAGAGGCTTTTTGTTGCAAAAATATTGCCCAGATACTCTGCTTGTATCAGACAGTTCTAATTTAGGACAGCAATGAATTCTACCAGCCCCAAGTCTGCCATGGCACTGCATGTAGTGTCAGAGTGTAATGTCCATTGGTTTGGTTCAGTTTGCAGAAGCAGCATGTGGTGTGGTTCAAGTGATGCTCAATGGATCAGTGGAAGCTGGAGCTTTCAGAAGCAGCAGGTATCCACCCAACACACCACCATTCCTGTTTCTGTGATGCTGCATGTGGTTGTCTGCCTATGAGTCCCAGTGCAGAAGGGATTTTGGTAAACTCACCCCTGGATGTTGTAAAGTTGATTCTTTTTACTCATTCTATACAGAGACTGTAACTGAAATTCTCCAGAGGGTATGTGAGTGGGGTATCCAGTGTGCTCTTCCCGCTCAAAGTAACTTGATTATTACAATTTCTTTGATTTTACTTCACTAGATTTGGCTACATGGCTGGAAGTGCAGTCTTAAATAATATCAAAAGATGAAGAATATGCTTTCTGGGGGAACAGCCATGGTCATTTCCCTGGCACAAAACCAAATCAGTAGCCAGGAAACCAAAGAGGAGAAAAGGCACTAAAGATGGCAGAACTTGAGCTTGTTTCTGTCTGAAAGTGAAATAAGAATGGGGAGACAACATTTGACCATAAGGCAATAAAATAGTCTTTGAAAGTCCATTGAGAAGATAACGCTCTCTCACTGAGTGTAATAGCAGCACTAATAAGCACCTAGTATTTGGGGAGCATACTCTCTGCATCTTTCTGAGATAACTAAAAGTGTTTTGCTGTTTCATGTTCCATTCTTACAGCATTTTTGGAAGTATTGAGATCTTTAACCTGGATCCAGATAAAGTCTCTGAAGTGCACATTTGGCTGATGCAAAACATTGGTGGACCTCAAAGGTAAGTCACGGTGGTGCACAGTGATGAGCAGTGTGTGGAAGGCACAGGCCACAGCTCAGCTCTGACAACACTGTCTTAAACTCATGAAATCTGCTTTTCACTCACCTTCTAGGTGCTTACTTTGCAGGGAAAAATAACATTTGTACTGTTGTTTCCTCTAGCATTTTTTGTAGGTACTGCTGAACAGTTATAGGTAAAACACAATGACATTTCCCTCGCTTTCAAGAGATTCCATTACCTTTAAGTTCCTTTCAACTCCACTGAAGTCTACAGACCTTTGCTATGGGTGCAGCACTGCAGTCAGAGACCAGACTACATCTGCAAGGATAAACATATCCATATATCCATCCAAACTCTGACATGTTTGTCCACTGGAATAGCATAACTATGCTGAGCACAGCCATTTTTGAATGACAGAACAGGTTGTGGATTATCCATCTATGGAGACTCAAAACCGAACTGGGACCTGGGCAACCTTTCCTGGCTCATATTGGTTTGATCTCAAGCAGTCTCTTCTTACCTAAATGATTCAGTGATTTTTGATTACAAGTCTGTAGTTGAAATGTTTACCATGGTATTACTGATACCAGAACAGCAACCTCAGATCTCATTTGAGCCTTTCTGAGTGATATTTTTTATCCCAGTCAGATTCATTTGCAGATCTATCACATTTGAAACACTGAGCATGAGGCTCTGTGCCTTTGACCCCTCCTTTCAGAGCCAGTTCTGTGGCTCACATGGTCATAATGCACTGCCACAGTTTTTCCCATTCTTAATGATCTTCATGACAGAAACAGCAGTGTTGGTGCCATGGATCAGGAAGCAAGCTGTGATGATGCTATTCAGGAAGGAGTGTGGACCTTGCTCAGACAGCCTCACTCTCTGACACAGTTCCAGCTCCAGTGTTGCAGCCCCTCCCTAATCCCAGACACCCAGAAGTGTCCTCTTTCCACAAGAGCTGACACTCCTGCCACGGTTCACAGGTGTGCATCCATGCTGGGGTCAGCATTTCAGACTTAGTCTTGTGATCCTTTGCATAAAGGTTTGCTGAAGAAAAGGACAGTGAGTAATCATTACATCAGTTTCCCCAGACATGGCACTGGATCCTTTGTCTCATGATTTCCTGTCAGAAAAGCCACCATCTTCCCCTTCAACAGCTTCAACAAGGCAATGCCCTGCCAGCCCTCTTGCTGGACACCTCCTTCTGTGACAAGTTCATAGCAATTTCCTTTTATTTTCTACTTGATTCTAAGGAAAGAGTGGGGAGGGTAGCCCCAATAGTATGTATTCCTTATATCTTCTGATTTGTATTCCATTGAATTACTGATATCTTGTCAAGTCTAGTAAACAAAACAGAGCTGTCAGTGTTCTCCACTAATGTCATATGTAAGGAATTGGATTTGTTCCCAGTAGTAGAAGTGTCCTATACTCTGGATGAGGAGATGATTTTTACCTTGAGGTAACAAGTCTTCTCCCATGTCTCTGTCTGTGCCTTTGACATTTGTCAAATCTCTCATTACAGCTTTGGGGCCCTTGGGCTATTTAATTAAATTAAACATAGAGATAAAGATCTTGACAGTATGAGAGTGCTATGTACTTCTTGAAACCTCTTTCTGGATGGGAAAGAGATACACAGGTTAGGGCTCCAAGCAATGAAAAAGTGGTTGAAACAGACCCTTGCCTAAATAGAGCAGTAACAGCAGCCATAAACTGAGTCAAACATACAGGAGGTGTTTATAGCCTGCTTCCTCCCCTGCTTTCTGTCTTTCCTCCTATCTTACTTCCTACCTGGGACCTAGCTGCTGACCCTTTTGCCCTTTGACAGCTTTCACTAAACCTTGTATTGTGCTGCTGTGGGTGGAAGCCCCAGCAGCAATGGAGCAGTTCTAGAGCACCCTGAACTGTGAATGGGACTGAGTCATGTCCCATATTTGTCCTCCTGCATAAAGCCCTCGTGCAAGATGCACTGCTGAACATCCCAGTTTCTACCAGCAAGGGCCCAATGGTAGCCAAAGCTCCATTTGTCCACTCAGTAGACTTTAAAGCACATTAGCAAACAAGCTTTTAAATAATCCTACCTTTAATAAAGCAGTGACATAGGGTGGAATTCAGGTGAGCATTTTGTGCACAAAAGGAACACAAGTAACTGAAGTCTCCTCTCAACAGTGAATCCTGCTCAGGTCATTCCATTCAGAGCTTAAGAAGCATCTTAGAAGAGCGAAACTTTAAGATCATCTGTGAAGACAATTACAGGTAATTATCCACTCTTATTGGTGATGATTTTGCTCACACAAAACTAATGTTGCAGGTTTACAGCAAGCTGGAGCAGATCTCCTCCTTACTGCCATGACATCCCTGCAGTGTGGCTGGGTCTTGCTCAGAGGTTTTCAGCCAGGCTGCAGCCCTGGGGTTGGCTGGGGCTGGGGCTTGCTCTCTGCCCTACACTTCCCATTGAGAAGGTTCAGTTGTTTTCAGGGAGGGAGCAATCCAGCCTCCAGATTTTCCTCTGACTGGGCTTTTACCTAAAATAATCTGAAGCAAACAAGCAGCTTTGCTCCCTGCTGCATGCAGATAACACAGGGTGCCAAGGGTGGGCCTTACTTCCTTCACCAGAGCTGGAGTGTGCTTTCTGTCCTGCTGCTTTGTCAGAGAGTGAAGCAGGACACAATAAGCATTATTAATCACCATCATTTACCCTTGTCAGGAGCGAAAAACAGGAGTCTGGGAAATAGCAGCCCAAGTCCTCACTTGCCTGAAATCTTCATCTTCCTGCTGAGGAAATACAAAAACCAGAGACCCTTTATCCCTGTGTGTGGGTTCAGAGACCTTCACACAGAGCAAAATTGTTCTTTACAAACATTAGAAAAGCAGCAAACATTCAATATCTTATCTGTCAGGAACAGCTTTTCAGTGTCAAGGACTCATATTTGGATAAGAACATTTCCATAGTAAACAAATTTCCATGAACTTCTTAATTTGTGACAATAGTTTAAGTAAAGAAAGACTGGTCTGCAAAGGAGAAAAATTATAGGTCTTTAAATCTGAAGGCAGAGCAATATATTCCTGTCTGGGTATTGTTGAACCTGATTAATGGGTGCTCTGCACTTTGTGAAAAAATTAATGCTGGAGTGGTTCATAAATCTGCCAAATGGTGTGCTTACTTTCTCTTTGGGTAAATGGAACCTTTAACCAACACTCCCAGGATCTGTAAGTAGGTACAGATTATTTCAGCCTGTGATGAAATAAGCTACAGGATGAGGCAGGAAGTGGAAATACATTGTAGTTTAGACCCCGTGTGGCTTGGCACAGGGAGGAACCTGACACACTCATTGCTGTGTCTCCCAACTCGCTTCTGCAGATAAAGTAATGAGTAGGGCTTTTTGTCAAAGCTACAAAATATAGCACATATATAAACACCTGGGTTGAGAAACATAGACAAATATTTTTACTATTTTATATGCAGAATAATAATAAATAATAAATTTCCAGGTAAAGCCAAACTTCAGGTTAGACTGTGTGAGTTGGCTTCACTCCCCTGCAGTCACTGCAAACAGAACTGTGTGGGTCTGTCCCAGCTGAGCATCTGCCTTTGTGTGCCATGTAGTGGTGCTGGTCATTTCCTCTTGCTTTTGTCCACAGTGTCTTCCAGAAGTAACTCTAAAACTGGCTTCACAGGATGCATTAGAAAAAATCACATCATATCTGACATTCACAGCAACAGCTTTCTGTTGTAGCAGCAGGGTTTACCAGTGAGTAAGACAGATGGTGAACTTCCAGCATGGCAAGAATTCCACAGTCTGTGCTAGACATCTTTCTTCTTTTTTGTAATTTTTTTTTTATATTGCAGCATAGCTGACATGCTGTGAGGTCATATCCTACTTTGTTTTGCACTGACTTGCCCTTGTCCCCGAAAAGACCAAAGTTACCTTTCTGCAGCAAGATCAGAAAGAATTACCCTGAGAAAACCCACCTGCTTGATAAGCACAGATGTAACATGCACTTTGACTTTCACATTGCAGTGATTCTGTTGTACTTGCTAAGTGATTATTAAATATTTGTTTGGTTTGTCTTATTTCAGGCCTGTTCAGCTCCTTCAGTGTGTGCAAAACCCTGACCACACAGACTGCAGGCTTTGCACCAACAGCACAGCAATTCCGTGAAACAGAGTTCAGAGTTCTCCGCGCTACTGAAGAATTTAATTCCTTGTGTGTAAAGCTGGAGAAGATGTGGCTACATAGCTAAGAGTGATAACAGTAGCATGGTGTGTACAGAGTCCATAACCAGAAATCCTTGCTGTGATACTAACAGCCAGATAGCAGGAGATGAAGCCTGAGGTGTGATGCTGTACACACCCACACACAAACAGTGTTTCAGATGGGCCAGGGCTGCAGTCAGCGATTGAGGGCTGGTGCTTTGCCCTGGTTTGCTCCCTCCTTTGCAGCTCCCCACTGGCCCAGAGCAGGGATTCCCTGGGGCATGTACAGAGAAGAAAGAGGCTTTCCAGCAGAGGCACAACTCGCCTAGATCAGTGCTCATATTTCTTCCTGCTGAAAGGTTAAGCAGGAAATGACCAGGGCATGCTATACTTACCCTGCATCCCAGTGCAACCTCCACCAGAGGGGAATGTTGCCCAGTGGCACATAGTATAAATCATGGCTTTCCCAGGTACTGTGACACTTCTGACCAGGTAAAGCAAGCTATGGAATAGGCAAAGCAGTTCTTGCCTTTTAATGGGTACCGCAGTAAGCAGCTAGTGGGAAGACAGCTGAGCTGAGCTAAGAAAAAACAGAAACTGCACAGAGGGTTGTCTGCACCTGTAAGAACTGCTGAGTGTGCAGCTGGGAGAGAAAATAGTCAGTCTGACTCAGATAGCTCCATTAAAATCCTACTGGATACACCATTGCTGGTCAGGTTACATTTTGTTCTTAATATAGCAGTAAACACTAGCCTTCCAACTTTCTTAAAAGGTCCCTCAGGCCACAGCTTGGCCATCCACTGGAATAGAAACAAACATCAAACGGTTGCCACAATAAGGAGTCTCTCCTGCCCTCAGTTTCTACAGTGAAAGGTGATGCCTTGGGGTGTAGAATTCGCAAGCACTGACGCGCCGTGGTGCACTGGAACAGCAGACTTCACTGATTTCCTTTGATTTCTATTTTGCCTGTCTCAAGTGCAGTGTTTATAGCAAAACAAGTATCTGAGGCCAGCTTGTGGCTGTAGTGCCTCTGTGCAGTGCCATTGGCACTAAGAGAACAGAGCAGGCTTTGCTGCAGATGCACTCCTAGGTGCTGAGGTGACAGTGTGACCAGCAGCTGCCAATCCTTTGACAGGGGTTTCCATGATCCCACAGGGAGAAGGTTGCACTGCCACTTGTTTTAGAGACTGCCCAGAGTGCAAAACATCATTATGGAACTACACAAGCTGGTGTAATTTTGAGAATCTCTAGATAAACCTTGTCTCTTTAATAGCAATAGAAGGCCTGCACTGAGCCTAGCTGGACCAAACCAAGACCTCACCCATAATGTTTACATTAAGTGAAATGTATTTTTATTTGCAAGCTGTTATGTAACTACTTAAATGAATCAACATAGACACATACCAATACTTTAAAACAGGTTATTTCTGACTATCAGAAGCTTGTCTTCATGCTCACTTTTGTACCTCTTCTGTTGCAATTCAAAATATTGACTGTAAAATCAAGATCTATAATAAAATTGCTGATGACAAATGTTCTTAATTCAGTTTCACATTGTACATAACCACAGAAAGTTAATAAAGCCTCTCAGAAGATTAAAATAAGCCACTTCCTAAAAACAACTCAGAAATCTGTGTAATGTATGAAACACTCCATGCAACCACTCAGGAGGGCAGAGAAACAGAGCCCATCCTCCCCAGGCTGTGTTCTCCACCTGATACAGAGAAGTCATTGTCTTTGTAGGTGGCTGGAAGTGAAGCATCCTGAGTCTTTATCTTGAGCATAGATTGTTCTTGGCCTTGATAGTTGAGAAGGATGAATGTTCTCATCAGTGGTTATGTAGTAAGATGCTAAGAAGCAAACTGTGCTTTTGGAAGCTGAGGGGCACAATTAATATGGGCAACTGTGCTGGAGTAAGTGATGGCTTTGTAATGCAGGGGGCTGGCAAGTCTGGGCTGCTTGGATCACATACATGGCAGAACATGAGCAAGTTCATTTCCAACAAACATTTTGGTTATGCATGATCACACGTCTGAAATGCTGTGCAGACATGCCCTACCAGAAAACTTGCAAATATACTTGCAAATCCTATTGCTTTGCTGAAGACTTATCAAGCAAAAAAAACCTCTCAAACCAGTACAAAGTGTTCCAAATTCACAGAAAATAAATAAATGGAAAAATAACTATTCATTTTCTCCACTATTTGGAATAAATGTTTCTTAATATGGTTTGGAAAAGGTTGAGTTTTGAGAACATGCTTTCAGTCTGAAAAAGCTAACTCTCAATTTGTTGAAGGTAAATAGTCTGGCTTGTGCCTCAGGCCCACATCAAACACTGCTAATGAGTGCTGCCCAGAAACACGAGAGGAATCTCAGTGACTGTGTGATAAGGGTTATCAGTGTTATAACTCCCAGAGCCACACAGAGCTGGAAAAGCTGCTGCTCTGACCCTGTCACAACAGCACTGCTGCTTCCCAGTCTCTGATGCACTTCACCTGACCGGAGCCTCAATCATTAAACTTATAAGGAAACAAATGAAATATAGAAATATTTATTCTCCTTGGCAGCCAGCGCTTGGACTTTTGTTTGATTGCATATAATATGGAACAGTTTGGGTTGGGAGGGGCCTTAAAGATCACATAGATCCAGCTCCCCTGCCAGGGGCAGGAACACCTTCCACTAGACCAGCTTGCTCAAAGCCCCATTCATCCTGGCCCTGAGCACTGTAATATGGGGAAAAATCTTCAAGAGGGGGTTTGATTTTGTTTATATTTATATTGGCAGCATATTGTGCAGTGGGTCTGGGTCTCTCTGGACTCTGGCAACAAGGAAGTGGGTTTGGATGGAACCTGAGGTAGTGGCTGCACTGCAGTGTCCATCAGTATGAGGCAGAAATTTCCCCCTACTTTTTTTGGGCTACCCTCATGCAGGTACACCTGGGAACACTCCCTGATACTCTAAACAGTGACCCTCAGACACTGTCTTGTGTAAAAGAGCTTGAAAACAAGTATTATATCTGAGCAGTTATCCCTGTCTCTGCCAACAGAAATATCATGAAATTCCTGATGAACCAAGAAAGGGAAATAGTCTGGGACAATAGTTTTTTCCTTACTCAGAAAAAAAGAATCTTATATCTAGTGGAAAAAAAAAAGTTTTATGGTTTGAAGAGCATGTTTATTTTCAGCACTACACCCTCGAGCAGGTGAGGGCAGCTCCCTGCCTGCTGTCCCTCCTCTCCTGGGTGGCAGGGATTGCCCAAATCAGAAGACTCAAGAAGCACATAGAGCAGCATGTGCTCCACACCAGCATGTTTCACTGCAATACAGTTCATTTAATTACTGGGATTTGGGCGTGAATGGAGGAAGAGCAGAGCAGAGAGGGTTAAAATCCATCCTAGGTACTTTAGATAGGATTCCTACATTTATAGTTGTCTGATTGACCTGATTGTACAGACTGTCTCTAGAAACAAAAGGACAAACCAGGCACCTCCTGAAAGCACTTTTTCTGCTCTGCAGCACTGAGGGCAGCTCAGTGGGGATGATGTGCACTCCAATACAAGATCCTTATCTCTCTCCACTCCCTATGAAAATTTCCTAGATTATCAGCTCAAGTTCATAAAATTAGCTTCCGGGTGGTTAAAGTTGCATAAAATTAACCTCAAATATATTTCCCTGTGAGAAGTATTGCAAAGCAGCAAAGGACATCCAACCCTCCTCTCAAATGCAGCAGATAAAAGATTTTTGCAAAATATTTAATAATTATAATTTCACAATTCATTTTCAGAGTATCTAAAGCTACAGTCCTAAAATTTGCTGATGATTTCAGGAACTGACTCTGTGATAATGAAGTCTTTTGAGCATACCAAATGCAGTCAACTAGAAAACCTGCATTCTGCTAGAGAAAAATATATTTTTATTAATCTGCTCACTCTAATTCATATTTTTTGTCTGTTGACTGCCTGAATTTCCAAGACTGAGATTATATTTGCTTGGGTTTTCTTTTTCTGCATATGCCATACTTGCTTAGATTTTTGGGCCTTTTTATTTTTTTTTTTTTCCAATTTGGTTATAGGAGCACAGCCAAAATTGTGTATGGAACTGCCATGGAAAAAAATCTTACCATTTCTTTCCTATGGCCTAGTGGAGTAAAAAATGCAACATGTATAAGTTATATTTACGCCTTAAATAGCTTAAAGGGTACCTTAAAATTTGGACGTGTGGGGGTGGTTTCTCAATTAGTCTAGAAATTAATTAGTCAATACAAGAGAGGGACAATAATAGTTTGCAAAGGACTGGGAAAACTCGGGGGGGAAACATTTTTGCATTCCTATTCTTCTTGGAATACAATCAAATCAATAGTTCTTCACTGCAATTAGACCTGGAGTCAAATGAATAGTTCTTCACTGCAATTAGACCTGGGACCACTGCAGCTGAGTTCTGAACCTTCAGGGAATGAACAGAGGCCTCTGGTCTGAAAATATCAGCAAAGTTATGATCACTGTGTGTCAGACACAGAGGGGATGTGTACCCCACTGAGCAGGCATTTGGAGCCCCACTGGAAGGGATGAGAAACTTCTTGATGGTGAGGCCTTACACAGGGCATAACTTTGTGAAAAAATAGACTCCATCCAGCATTAGGTGACCAGAAGGAGCCAGATTTGCTTCCCTAAGTCAGACTTTCAACAACATCAGTGTGTGGTTATGTGCTTGGTTTACAGTAGAGAAACATTAAGACTCTACTCTAAGAAGTGGTCTAGACAGAGATAAATTATAGAAAGAAACATAGTTGTAATTCAGATTACTCATTCCCTGTGCTAAAAATGCTACTAAAAATAGGAAGCAGGCAGACAGTTACAGTCTCCAAATTTTATGTTCCAAATTTTCTTGAGTAATATCAGACACTGCTGATACGTGATTTGTGGGGCTGCTTCAGCAGTATTATTTTACTGTGAAGAAGTAAAATAATAATATATGCCTTGATAAGTCCAAGCAGGTCCTGGTATGTTTAAATCTTTTTTTCATTAATCAACTACATTTCTGTTTGTGCTGTAGCTGTATTGAATATACTGTGTAGCCAGGGATTAATTTCTATGGCTGCTAGGGACTTGCTACGGAACACTGAGCAAACAATTTAATCTTCAGTTATGAGATTTCCTGCCTGAATGGGTGGCTTGGTAAGCTGATATTTTACAATTTTAAGATCATAAGGGTTATCATAATATCTAAACTGATCTTATAAATATTACAGCTTTCTAGTTTCATCCTATGTTATGCCTCTTTTATCCTCAAATTGTGCTTTAGGTAACTCAATTTTTGCAGAGCAGCACTGGTCTCACGCTCTCTGATAACACGAGGCAGGTGAAGCACTTTTCATCACAAGCTGTTCCAGTAATTGCCTACCACCATTACTGGAAATTAATTCACAGTTTGCCTATATTGGCCTGGTTGGACAGAGCTCTGAGCTCTGGCCTAGTGAGAGGTGTCCCTGTCCATGACACGGGAGCTGGGTTAGAGGATCATTAAGGTCACTTCCAATTCAGGCCATTCTATCATTCATTCTGTGATTACACTCAGGTGTTAACAACTTCCTCTTGTATCCTGTGTTAAAGATAATTTCTTCTGTGGGGAAAGGCAGCTTCTCCTGCTGATAGGAATTCTTAATCCAGGTGTGTCTAATGATCTTTTCCTGGTGAATTAGAGAGCTCAAGCTTTGTAAACATTTCAGGATGATATGTTTGTTAGAATCTGTATCTTTTTCCTTCTCCCATTATTCTTTAGTGCAAAGATTCATCTTGTATTCCCCGTGGCCTGGTGACTGACATAGCTAGACTGAAATGCAGTCCCTACATTTATGTTGTTTATCAGTAATGAGTTATAATAAAATGATTACAGAAAGTATTCACAAGTTTGCTGGGGCAAAGTTGAGAGGCCGATTCTCTGCTATGTAAAACCCACCCAGTTGTTATAATAACCAGCAGAAGTGGGTGGACACTGCAGTTAAAATGCCTGATTACAGGGATGTTTCAAGGAACCTCTCTTTCAAGTATATCTTTCATTTGATCTATTTCACACATTATTTTTCATAATGTAACATCATGGCAGGGCAGCAATTAATGCATTATAGTAGGCAAGATTCTTTTTTTTTTAAATTTACACCAGAATACTCTCTTATCATTTGACCATGGTTAATTAATTACAAAATAACCTTTGCCTTTTGTTATTAGCCCAAACATTCTAGTTTAACAGAACTATAACGAGTTGATTATTTTTTCTAATCCTGACCTTTTGTCCCTTCATCCTCCTTGAGAAAAAGAATTCTACACAGTAATGTACCTTCAAGTACAAATTATATGTATCAAGCTTTGTTTATTAGCCTTCCTAAAAGATTTCACCAGCATCAACATTTCTTTGTCTCAATTTACCAGTAATTTACCAGAGAAAAACACTAATCCTGGGAAATTAAAGACCTTTTCACCAATGTCTGAGTTATTTCCTGATTTGAATACCAAGTAGAAGCACAGAAAATCATGGAAATACATCTGTAGACCTGATGATGCTCTACAGTCACCTTTAAGTTCCCAGCCTTGCTCAAGTGCTACTCTTGTGTTCTGCAAGTGTTCCACAAGTGTTGCATTTGGCCATAATTCTTCACATTTTTCCTGTTTATGCCATTTTTACTCAGCTCTCCAGTAAAACAGATGTCCATAAGTAAGCTAAATGGAAGGCACAGCACATGGACTGTGGGATATAACTTAACATTGAAGCAAAAAAAGAGATGATCTACATTTCAAAGAAAAGGAGCAAAATCACTTAATATCAGATGTCTTTTTTGGTTTAGATTGTTTGTGTCAATCTCACAAATACTTTCTCAAAGGAATAGAGATAAGTGATTGGAAATGACTGATTTTGATCTCGGGATGTGTAGCATGACAAATCATGCCAGTTTAAAGGTAATTGCTTTTTAATTACAGTGTCAAAAATTATGCAGTCCCACAGTAGAAACACACCAGCCTGCCACTCTACAATTGCCTTTTACTCTCTTCACTGACATAATCTTCAATTACTTCATGACTTGACATGATAAAGCTTGATGTAGTAAATTAAAAATGAATAGGAAATTATCCATATATCACTCCCTGTGTTGTTTTCAGCAGTGGGTGAGTGATACTGAATATTAATGCCAGGGCTGTCCTGTGAGCTGACAGGCACCTGCAGGTCAATGAACCCACGGCAGAGTCTGTTGCAAAACATCCCTATCCAGAGATAAGAATGTTGTTGTTACCTGAATTCAGTTAAAACCCTGGTTAGTATTGACAGGGATATTCCAGTTAATCATTGCTGAGACAGAGCTCAGCCTTTTGTGCTGCCCTGTCCCCAGTTCTGAGTCCAACCAGGAAACAGCCCAGCCCTAACACATGGATGGAGCAGAGCCTTTCATGTCCTGACTGTCCAGCCCCTGGCACACCATGATTCCTGATGAGCACCTGTGCAAAGAGCAGAGGGCAGTGGGAGAATACCCAGGGTAGGGGAGCATCAGCCATTCCCTGGGTCTGCTCAAGCAGCTCAAACTGAGGAAGAGGAAACAAATCACTGCAGGGAAAAGTTCCCCAGTGGCTGGATAGGAGCCCTGTCACTGGAGACCCAGCATTTCCCAGAAAAAAGAGCTGCAGGACAAGTGAAGAAATATGATGCATCATTGGCAGTGGTGAATTTTTATTCCCTGTGTGATTGCCAGGATTTTTGATTGCCCTAGAAAAGTCAGTGCTTGGTAAAAATGTTGTAATCTCTGAGATTCACTGTATACCCTGCAGCTGAAAGTGCAGCCAGAGGAGAGGGAGATTAGCCAGCTTCTCTGACCACTTTCACACTTAGCAGCCAGCAAAACTCTCCAAACACCCACATTTTTTGATGCTCAGAAAATGCAGTGAATTTAAATAAAAAATCATTGCTTGAATGAAATAATACATATTTATTAGTAATTTACACACATTACTAATAATGATGATGGACTAGCATAATAAAGAACTTTTAATTTTGCAATTATATATTTCCCTGTCATGGATATAGTATCTTAACACAGGTCTCAACAAAACCACAGCTCTTGTTACCAACTGAAACAGAACAAACTGTTCCCTGTAGAAATATTGTTTGATGGGATGTTCCTGCCTGCAAAATCCACAAGATAGCCTCAGGTAAAGGCTCTTTTCCTGGCTATAGAACTAAGCAAACAAAAGCTGATTAACGCTGGATTTTGACCTGTCAGCTTCAGTGTTAATTCTTTAAATTTTCTGCAATCAGCAGTTTCTGTGGAAAGTATGCTGCTTGCAAGCCATGGGGTTATTTTGGGTAAGTCTTTCAATGAAATACCACAACAGTAACAGAAACTCAATCTGTAACCCATAGGACCTTGGACAATGGCACACATCAAAGGCACGTGTCTAAACTGCAAGAAGCACAGATAAGATTAGCATTGGTGTCACACACTGCTAGAGCTAATTCAAGTTTGTCTCTGCTCTCTCTGTTTCCTCTAAGAAAAGTAACATTCTTAACTGTGGTTGCAGTTAAGTATGAAGTGTGAAGTGACACAAGTCTATCCAAAATATATTAATATACTATGCATTGTGGTTTCTCTCAGCTATGTTTAAACTATGAGGTGTCCAGAATCCTGGGTGAATGCTGCAGTCCTCAGAGAAAGCCAGGACTACATTTCTTGATGGAAAAATAGGTGAAGTTCAGGCAAGACCATGCACATTGGTCTTATGATTTATTTCCCCAAAGAAAAATCATGCTGCAACACGTTTCTCTTTCCCTCTATTTTTATAGTTTTTATTTTAACTGGTTTCTGTTGTTAGTAGCAAACAAGGTATTCAGCATGCTCAGAGAGGATGAGAATGCCTGTGCAGGGCTCTGGTGAGCTGAGCCCATGCAACCTGTCCCATTCCTTCTGCCACCCTGCTCAGCATGACCATTGCTGTTGCTCTGCTACTGATTGTTGTTTCCCATCTTATTCCTCTCCCAGGTCCTGCTGCTGCTGATCCAAAGCACCAACACCTTGCCCCATCAGGGTGCTCTGTACTGCTGCTTGGAACTAAGAACAGCAAATATTTGATTACATGCAGTCAAACACGTTCCTCGTGTCCTGAAGCACTTTATCTTTCTTCATTAACAGATGATAGAGAATGAAAGAGCAGTGAATAACTAACTGTAGGCTTTTGACTAAACTGAAGACCTAGGCATGACTGAATATTTCATTACACATTTTATCCACATCTTCATATGAATGGCCATTAAACAAAACATCTAGCACCAGGCACCACCACTCAATTCTATTGTTATATTGTTACTGCTCTTTGATTTTTCAAAAAATTTGGATAAAGGCCACCATTTTATATGTACAGCTTTGTGATAACAACTTTGTGTATTCCAACAGCATTTAACTTGAATTTATGCCTTCCATGCAGTGGAAGCAAGAGCAAAGTTCAGTTGTAAAGTGTATGAAAGGGATTAACCTCCATCTCTGGCATCTTCCTTGGAATGTGGTGTTTTGCCTCCAAGGCAGGATGAATACAGTAGAGCTATCAGTGTAGTCTAGAAATCCAAAGAAACAGTGAGCCCAAGGAAGTTATTTCTTGCAAGATACAGATTTCAGTAATTTAAATGTGGATGTAGAAGATATGAATCTTTTTAAATTGTAGTTTTTGCACCAGCATTTTAAAAGTCTGCACACAGTGGTGACTGGGATTGATAGCTTATTTCAGTTGTTGCATCCACTGGTCATGGATTTTGAGATGCTGACCACAAAAGAGGCACATGAATTTCCTGGTGGGTGAAAAAGGGTGTTTTTGAACTCTTTATCCAAACTGAACTTTACCTAGTGGCTCACCAGTAATGATATTTTCATCAGACTTCATTTCCTATTAGCCTCACAGTGAGACATCTCCTGAAATCTCAGAAAAGCAATCCAGATTCTGGAAAAAGCAAAGAGAGCAGTTGCTCATATGTCCAGCTTGTTGCCAGCAGATGCATATCCAATATGCAGGACATCAACTGAGTACAAAAGGAGCATTGATAATTGTTTTTCTACAATGATTTTCAAAAGGATTTTCTTTTATGACTCTATTCTGGAGCCCTTGAAGCTCCTGAATGTTCTGCACTGTGATGCTCTGCCCAGGTTGTGCCTGTTACTTGTTGTTTTCTGTGCACCAGCAGTATGTCTGTTTGGTGATTTAGTACCATATGACTAAACAGAACACAGGAGAAGGAGAGCTAAACATTCTCCATCAGAGCCCTGAAGCATAACACAGCTCCCTCCACTCATCATCTGATGGATTAAACCTACAAATTCCCAGATCCCATGAAAATATCCTTTCTTATGGCATTGAGAGTTCAGAGGTCAAGTTTTAGAGCATGTTGATTGACTTCTGAGAACCAGAGGCATTTGGAAACACCACCACCCCAAAAAAAGGAGGACAAATAGGACCATGAAATTGCCTAGTCTCAAAGATGATTCTTACAAACATCAGATATGTTGTAGTCTCTTGCATACCTGCAAATGGTGGATGAAATCTGAGGTGACTATGATGAGCAGTAACTAGTCATAGGTGGTTGCAGTAACAAGAACATTTAAACTCGTGAGAACATGCCTAAAGAAAGCAAACATTTCAAGTATTGCTGCAAACATGAAGGTTGTTCCTTTTGTATTTATGAGAATAGTGTGACAGCAGCCACTGGATTGAACTACTGCTCAGTACCAATGATGAGTTGAACTTTGAGCTGCAGGAGAGTAACACCTTTAAGAACATCCCATCATCAGCAAAAATCAGGAGCCCCAGTTTAAGAGTGGGAATTACACTCCATGACAGCTGGATGTTCCAGTCATGAGGCCAGCCAGAATGAACATGTTTGGATCCTTTTAGGCAGACAGTGGCTCCCTATCCATCGGGTCAGGTCCATTATCTTTAGGTAACAGTGAGATCATTTAGACTGAAAAGTGCACTGAACTCCTGCAGCAGTTGTGTCCTGTATCCATGAAGAGCCTAAAAGACATGGCCCAAAATACATGACATATGAGAGAGTGGAGAGAGCTGTTGGGAGATAGACATTAATTGTGCCTCTGCTACTTTCTCCTTTGATCCTGTTTTCAATTTTTCAATTTATTCTATTTGCAAGCATGTAGTTATTTGGCCTCCTCAGACTTACTCATCATTAGTAAATTACAGTAGCTATTTCAAAAGATAAAATTAATCCTAATGGCCAAAGTTACTTCTGAGTTGTGTTTATGCAAGTCCAGAGAAGCTCCATTAGCACTGAATAGACATATGTCTTTGAAAACAGTGCTCTTGTAAATGGGTGGAGCTCAGCAGGAAAACACAAGCCCACCCAAGGAATACAAATGCAGAGAGAAGTCAAACTCAGCATTCAAGAGATAGGAAGGATGATATGTAGATTGGTGCTGCAAGGAAAGTAAGAAAGCTTTAATCTCCAAATACCTTTCCATGCTTCTAGAAGGTGCAGCCAACACATCAATGGAAATGTCAGCTGTACTCTTGCCAGACCTGTCGACAGGACCAAGTATGGGGCAAATTCAGGTGAGCCATCACAAGCTCCTGCGTTACCAGTCTCTGTTTTCTGCCAATTACACTTTTATTCACCACTAAGCATCACTCCCACAGAATCTCACGTGATAATTTTTTACCATTTCTTTTGCAGGTGCATTTTCACTCCTTTATTTGAGAAAGTCAACTTTATAAATGTAATTTCTACTAATACTGCTCACATTTGATTGTCTGATATCTCACTCCTCACAGTGTAAAGCATTCAAAATTTGTGGATCACCCTTATGAGATTAAGTTAGAAAGCAATTTTTATTGTAATAGTAAATAGGGGGCTATTTGTGTTTGGCATTTGGCTTTTGAGCTTCTGACACAGACATAATTTATGTTTTTTAGTCTTAATCACACTATGAGGGCAAAGATACATTTTCATAGGATTCTGTGGATTGTAGTATAAATGAAGCACCAAGCACAAGGACGTTCAAGATAAAGCCACTGGATAAGAAAATTAGGTTTCTAATTGTTAATATTATATTTGGCTCTCTGGAAACAACAATTTTTCTGCTTTTGTTTTCAAACCATTACTTTCAATTTTTTTTAATATCTTCTCTCTAAATAACAATATAAAATTGCCTTATTTACTGATCCTCCTTCAGACTTGGGGGACTTCAGTAAATATTCTTCCAGTCCCCTGCCTACGTGACATCAGCCACAGCAGAGTATTAACAGTCAGAGCACAAAGCAGTTTAAGACAGTGAGGAAAGCTGCACCTGATTGAAATTCTGAGAAGAGCTTGGGCAGCACAGTGTAATTGTCTCTGTGGACATTGGCCAGGACATCATCAGCCCCTGTCCTCGCCTGCAGTTAGAGTGGCCTGGGAGCTCTAGACACCCTGAACAAGCAGTAACCTGACCACTAACTCAGGGGGGGCTGTGCTCCCCAACACCCCTCCTGCACCAGCACGTGCAGCCCAGGTGTCACCATTTCCTTGGAGAAAATACTTCCTCTGGAATTGCACAAAATCCTGCATCCTTAGTGTTCCAACTGCTGTCTGTCTCCGAGCTTACTCTTCAGCTCTTTTCTGTGTCCTTTGCACAAGTAAGTGAGGTACAGAGTGTTTCTAACACTTACCTGGAGGCCTCCCTGGCAGACCCTGAGGGCTGCAGGCTTTGAAGCAGTAGGAGCAAAGCTGCCGTGGCACGTACCTCTGATGGGATTCAGCTCATGTGGAGTGGCCCAAAAGCAGTGCAAGATTTTTTTCAGGGAACCACAACACCTCTAGAGACCACAGCACTTTCAGGCAAAAGATCTAAAGGTAACTCATATTATTTAAATAATATTCTATTATCTAAGCACATTTATTACATATAATTAGTGCATATATTATGGATGCATATAATACATTCCTGTTACAGATAATATTGTAATCATTTTAAGATTAATTTTAACATCAAACGTTCTGGCTGGCTGGAACAGCTCTCTTCCTTGGCATACACAAAACACCACAGAGTACTCGTATGTGCACACTTGTGGATGGTTTTGAACGTGTCACAGGCTCTCATTATTTGACAAAGTCCCTTTGATGTGTCTCTTGCCTGGAAATCAGTGTGAGATTTATACATTCCACTGGGAGCTTTGGGTTAATTATGTTTATCATTTGCACTGGGGGCCTGGTATGATCTGTGGCCAAAGCAGGCAGGTAACATTGGCTTGGTGGGAACATTTCACTGTTCTTCCACTTACTCACTATCACTTTTTTAAAAACCAAGTATTTCCAGTGGGGTTGATAAACAAGTTTGGAAGAAATTATGATGACTAAATAAAACACACAGTTTGTATGGATAGTAGTATGTTTCCAAAGAAATTCCTTAATGTATCAATTATCATTTAAGAGATTAGCTGGGCCCTAATGCATCCTTTCCTGCTACAAAGCTCAGCAAACAGGTAAAAAGCTTTATGACAAGACCCCTCTCTTTATCTGTGACCATGTAGTGTCTCACTGTAGTAATAGCAATGCAAGGAGCAGGAGAAACACACAGATATTCCTCCAAGCCCTCCAGGTGTCCAGGGTCTGATAATCCTAACCTTACTGGGAGTCTTGCCTTCTGCCTTCTCCTCTCTGGCTCTTTGAAGAGAGCAGCCATGGTTCAGAGCTCCCCTGCTTGGTCAAGGAGGGAGAAGAAAGGAATTCCAGGATGCTAGAACACAGAAATGCCTTAGGATTTGCAACACTTATGGTGATAACAGGCAGAGGACGTGCATGCTCTCATCAGGAGCATCATCCAAGTGACAAGATTGCAAGGAATCCCTGCAGGCTGGAACTTGCTGAATTTCCCATCCTTGAAGTTGGATTTTTTCTTTTGATCAATTCCTGTTATGATATCACTCTTGGAATAGCCTGGAGGAACAAACCATATAATATATTGAATTGAAATGCAAACCTAGCAAAAATACGAGTGAGGTGCAGCAAAAACCAACAAGTGTTGAGCTGCCTTGCTCAGGGCAGCTTCAGAAAAAAAACAAGGCAAAAGTGAAAGAGGGAGGGGAATTTATTATCTAGGTTCAGCTCTGTCTACACAGAGGGAGCATGGCAGTGTGAAATGTGTCTTGTCTGAACACAGTCTCCACTATGGTTGGTCAGTTCCAGGTGAGGTGATATCAGGTGCCAGATGCCCATTGGCCCCCTCGGGGAAGAGGAGGTGGAGAGCTCCTGGAAGAAGGAAGGCTGAGTCACTCAGTTCTATTCTCCTTCAGTAGTCAAGCAACAGATGAGATTAGATATGCAATCTGTCCTGTTGCCAAAGTGGTAAATGGATAAAGGAGTTTGCAAAAGGAGCGGAAACTCATTCACATGAAATTGTGTATGAAAGTGGGCATAAAATACACTGCAGTAAATAGTAATGAATCCTTTGAAGGAGCTGAAATTTTACAGATTCTTAAGTAGTGCTGCACTGCCAGAGCTATTTGCTGGGCATTAACAATGTCTTCCCATTTCCTAGTGAATACAAAGAAACATGTAACTTTTTCCAGATAAAGCAATAAAACTATCATATGTTAGGAGATAACTGTCAGAAAAATTCTAAATCTGCCTCTTCTTTATAAAATAAAATTGATTTTTTCGCTGACATAAGTTTGAGGAGAGTTTAAGAACTTGGGGGAGAGTGTGGGGGTTGGGTCCACCTAAAAAGATTATCCATCATCTAAAGCATTTACCAAAAGTATAGGTATCCAATATTACTGGAGAATAGAAACTCCCTGAAGCTTCATCTCTGAAGCTAAAATAAGTTTTCTCCCTTCAAAGTCCTGTCTTTCTTACCGAGTAAATATTCAAATTATAACACCCAGGGTTGTCTGGAAGACAAATTATATTGCCTAGAAAGTAATCTAAGATACTCCTAATAATTTTAAAATACCTAGGAGTTAGCTGAACATCTCTTCAGGACCAAATCCACACAGTTCTTGTGCAGAATGATCTAGTCATGAGGCATGGGAAAAGGGAACCACTGGAAATCTCTCTCTAGTTGCTGATCCAGCCTCTGATATTCTTCCCATGATCGTCAAGGTCATCCAGCCTTCCTGTACTTTGTTTCCCCAGGTGTAAAATAGGGCTGATTTTTCCATATCTCACACTAACACTAAGAAGGCTGAGATTGTTAGATTTTCAATATGGTAGGACAGAAGACTTGGACCATGTAGTCAGAATTTAAACCAATTCATTGTTTTCATTGTGTCCTGCCTGCCCTGCTAGAAAAGGTGTTTGAAAAGTCACTACCATCAAGTTTTTCAAATATGAAGTTCTGACACAGCAACAACTGGTGCACCTGGGACAAAAAGTCAGAGAATAGAGCTCAGCTGTGAACTTTTTCCCAATGAGCAGAGGTCCTAAGATGAACAATACCAGGAAATGCTTCATTGATGTCAAGTAGCTTGACTCCACAATCACTGAACTTATATTGACTTCAGAGACTGTAAATGCCCCAAAGAAAGACCTGTATGTGATTGCTGTCGAGTGATTTCTTTGTGGATGTTGTGGATGAAAAAGCACAAGGCTTGGTGAGTGCAATGGGACCTTAGACCCTCTTAGCCATAGAGTTGTGCTCAGTGCAATTATGGAACAGGCTGTAAGGAAGTTAGACTCCAGATATATTTGCCTCAGACCCTGCTATTCTGAAATGCACCCTTCTGAAGAACATTCTAAACCACACACTCATGAAGGTAAAAAATTCCATACTTTGGCTGAGACCATTTTGAGATCTTCACTCTCACAGTAGGCTGCCTTCTGAGGAAAAAGGCTGCACAGAGATCTCCTTTTTCTCCTGATGCTCCACACTGTCCTTGCACTGAAGGTGAAGTGCACCCATGAACTGCTGACAATGAGCATGTTTCCCTCCTGCAAAGAGCCACATGTGAAGATAAAAGTCAGCCCTGAATGGAAACAAGAAGAGGCAGAAGAAATGTAATGCTTCCCTGGAGAGGAACGTGCAACTCCAGCACGTGGGTCCAGGTGCTGACAGTCCTGCAGATGGAGATGTAAATCACAGCTCTGGAATCCCGAGCTGGAATTTGCTCTGGGACATGCCACTGGCCCAGTGTGCCTGGCTGGCTGGCAGCCACAGGGAGAGCAGAGCTTTCTGGCAACTCAGAGCCGTGATCTTGCTTCAGGCAGTGAAGTCCTCTCACCACAGTGCTCCTGAGAGTAACAGCAGCCTAGGCTAGCTAGGATTGGACATTTTCCAAAGTACCTGAGCAAGTCAGCCTCTTAAGTCAGGCCTGCCCAGTGCTCTGGTTATAATCTGGAACTAATAGAGATGTCTGAAAACCATAGTAGACATTAATAGTTAATTACTGCAATGTATCATTGCTTGAGTCAAATAAAGCTCCTAATACTTCCTCTGCATTTTTGACTTTCTTATTTAAATCATCTCCTAATGTGAAGGGGTGTAGGCCAACATACAAAGTTTCTAGCAGCTGCAACTTACCTGCCCTGTCAGTATTTATGTAATAAATAATAAAGATAATAATAAAAAGCTTAATAATAAAGAGCTGGTGGCTGTTTTCCCACACTACTTGGCACCATAATTGCTGTGTCTTCCAGCATCACAGGTGTTAGTGGTGATGCCTCTTTTTACTGGAATTTTGCTTTGCTGTGGACACCAGTCCAACCAAGTCCTGCTAACAGCCAGTGTTTCCACAGGGCATGCAGAGACTTCAGATCGTCAGTAACACAAATCTGCTTCTTTTTTGCCATTTTTGCTTGGTGAAATACATCTGAATCCTTCTTAAACACAGTTTGTCTGACTAATAGCAGTATCCCACATTCAACTCATAACCATCCATCTTAAAAATATTCTAGCAATGATATATTAACAGAAGGAAACAGGCTATATTTTCTCAAGAGATGGAAATGCTTGTTTAATTTGCTAGAAATTATCAGGGAAATTATTTTCCATGAAATTTCAAGTTTCCTCAAGTGGACAACTAACAGAAGACCATACATCTGTGCTCAGTTCCTCAAGAAAATTTATATTTTACAGTTTTTTTCAGCTGAATTTTCAAAAATTAGCAAAGATCAGTTTTCATTATTTAGATTTACATTTTCTAAAATCTTTGTTCTTGGAGTTTTGGGTGGATTTTTTATTTTGTGGGGTTTTGTTTGTTTGTTTGTTTGTTTGTTTTTAACACAGATGAAGTTTAATGAACAGAAAAATATTAGCGTCCTCCATACAGAAAGATAAATGAATATGGAATTTCAAAAACCATGTATGCAGTGTTGAATATGAGCTCTTTGGGTGTTGAATCAGGGATCCAGTGTCCTGGGCCTATGTTCAAACTTGTAAAATTCATTCTATCTCCATGTCTCTGTTTACCTACCAGCAAGTTTGTACAATGTGCTTCAGTCTGTAGGAGAAAAGAGGGAATTGATGTTTTCTGCGTGTTCTGACATCCTTTGGTGAGCTTAAAAACTAAAGATTTGCACATTTATTGACAAACCAGAAAACCTTGTTGCCCTTCATTTCTACAATAATGAAAATATAACGATAATGCAGCTTGTTATCAGAAGCTAAAGTCCGCAAATCTAAAAGTTTTAAAACTATTTTATAAACAACACTCTACCTAGATATTGTAAAGGATCATTATTTGACAAAGGTTCAGCACTTACAGAGAAATCTAGTAAAACACACAGAGAGAGAGAGAGAGGGAATACTTTTAATGTACTTTGAAGTTTATTTTTCTTAATAATTTTTAGGTCAAAAGCATTGTACATAACCAAGAAGTGCATGGCACTGAATTCATCACTTTGGCTAGCACAGCTCAAAGAGGGCCAAGGAGATTCCTGATACACTTCTGCACAGAGTACGTAACATCCACTGGTAACACATCCATTGGGCAGCAATCTGTGGGCACATAACATCTACAGCATCTTCAACTATGTTAGAGTAGTCTGTTGTGTATATACAAAGTCAGAAAAATATATCCCTTCTTGCTTATATACACTATATAACATAAGAATAAAATCTGGAATGGTTTGCAGTAACTTAAAAGAGACCAGACTTTCATGATTCAGAGCTTTAGAAACACCTCCTCAGCACCGTTTGTCTTGGACCATTGTGATAAAAAATTTGCAGAAGGAAAGCAAGCTTTCTGGGCAGTGTTCCTCAGCCACCTTTCTCTGGTCAATGTAATCTACATCTTCAACACAGTCTTGAGGACTGTTTTCCAGACTTTTTTCAGTCACAGAGGCATCTGCTGGAGTCTGAACCACTTCTTCTGTGTGATGCCTTGTGTTCTCTTTGGCAGGACCCACTGCTGTTAGTAGGCTTGAGTGAGTTAGCCTGAGGTGAGCACTTTGTGGGCCTTTCCTACATAATTTAGATTTTAGTACACTTTTGGGGTCTTGACAAATCTGCTTCTGCTTCTTTAGGGATCGGGAGACTTGTTTCCAGTAGGATTTCTGGTTTGCTGCATACTGTGCACAGCTGGAAGGGTCTCCAGAGAATTCACACCAGAACTCACTGTCACCATGCTTGCACTGCACGTGCACAGTAACAGCATTTGTGTCCTTCACTGACCAGGTGCACTCAGCATTCTCTTTGGTTTCAAACTTGCCTTTAGGAGATGCTTTTCCTCCTTTTGACTTCTGCCCTTTTTCCTTTCCTTGGTTAGATTCTTTTTGTTTTTTCCCGCCATGTTCTATGCCTTGTCTTCCCTTTTTTCTTTCCTTCTGTCTTTCACAGTTGGCTAGCAGCATCTGAGAGACCAGCATCAACACACAAAGGACTCCAAAGCTTTTGATCCTCATGATCTCTGTTCTGCTTGTTATCTGCCTTCAAAGCAAGCAAACAAAGAGATTAAAACATTTTCACTTAATGCTGTATTACAGTTGACAGTTGAAGTTTTTTAGATATGGCATTGCACTGCGGTACCTATTAAAGTGATGTTATCAGCAAAATGATCTGTCCTTTGTGCAAATAATATCTGGTTTAAATACCATTAAGAATTATCCTTGTAAGGGGCTGTGGAATAACTTTCTTTTACTTCATTACTTATGCAATGTGGAACAGAAGAATCACTGCCAGGACACACAACTGCCCAGTGACTGGGAGGGACCTCTCTTCTAGAGGAATTTGAACCTGGGATTTGTCAATCTCAGATAGATATCTTAAATTATAACAATAAAGCAGTTGTTCCCACAGTCTCCCATTTTGTAAAATGACTCATAAGCATTTTTTTACTCCAACCTCTGCTTATTCTCCAGAAATATGCCAGACAGAAAGGAAACTGTTTGGTTCAAGTTGAGGAAAACTGTTTTGTAGGCATCCTGAAAATCATTGTAATTCACTGGTTATGCCAGGATTTCAAATTTGCTCTGAAAAAAAAGTTATGATAGCAATGAGTAACTATTTTTGTATTCTTCTCCACCTGGACTGCTAAACAAACAGGACTACCTTTTTGCTGTGTTTAAAGCCACCAAATTCCAGGGATAAATGTGCAACTTCAGTTTTGAAATGTAGCTAGTTAGCAAATTATTATCAAGGTCATCCCTGCCTCTGCACAGAGCATGCTTATTTCTGTAGGTGTCTGCCTTTATAAAGCAGCTTTCAGGATCAGAGAGGAGTTTAAACCTGGAATTTTGATTATTAAATCTCTAAATGCATTTTTAGGTGTTTCCATCACAGTTATCTCTGTAGCCATGTTTTTGTGTTAGAAAGCAGAAATTCATGTGCAGCCACATTAATAAAGAATCTATTTCAATATTCATTTATCTGCAAATATCTTTAGTTACACGAATTTAGAATAGAATGTAGAATACACAGGTAGCAGCTTATGTGCGCAGGCTCTACTTAGTTCTTACTCGACTTCATGCCTTATACTACACACACATTTCCACTCCATAAACTCCTCTCTAGGGAACCTCGTGGTATTCTCACGTTGCTGCTGCAAGTGGAACAGTGCAAAAGTAAGATAACTAAAATACATACCTTGCAGAGGGCTGGGAGCCACCCAAACACAGCTCCTGATGCAATTCCCCTCTCCCAAGGAGCCAGAGCTCGTTGGAAGAGCAGCGCGGTGTTTATAAAGGCAGGGACACACCTTCGGGTCTCCAGCAAGACTGTTACAACACAATAGGATACCTCAGTGCCATGTTCACTTACCCCTGACACACCTCCCTGGAAAAGGGCCAGTTCTCATTCTCAGGACAAGAAAAGCACCGAGCTGTGGGGGTGGCAGCGTGAGCTTGCGTAATCCAGGTGTTCCTTTAGCCAAGTCCTTCCCTCCTCTCGAACAATGGGAAAGCTTTATCAGATCATGAGCTCCTCTAAAATGTCTTTTACCAGCTATTGAGGGATGTATCCTGCAACACCCTCAACATGTTGCACTATTATTGTGTTTAGCAGAATTTGAAACATCCTCAACATGTTGCACTATTATTGTGTGTAGCAGAATTTGATAATGATAAAGAATACAATTCCACAAAGCATTTCAAAGCCACGTTTTGAACTTTTTGCTACCCTGTGTCACAAAAAATGATGTTGAAGAACTTCAAATATGCAGAATAAGTAACCATTGGAGTAGTAAGGAATACCAGTCCAGAGGAGCATGAGGAGGGCCACTCAGAGGGCACCTCTCCTGTGAATAGAGGCTGAGGCAGGTGAGTCAGCTTGGAGAGGAGAGGCTCCAGTGAGATTTTCCAGCAGCCTTTCAGTACCTAGAGGAGGTCTACAAGAGAGTCAGAGAGGGACTTTGTAGTAGGCATGTAATGATAGGACAGGGGATGATGGCTTTACACGGAAAGAGGTTAGGATTAGATGAAATATAAGGAAGAAATTATTTTATGACGTGGGTGGTAAGACACTGGATAGGTTACCCTGAGAGGTTTTGGGCTTCCATCCCTGGGAATGTTCAAGGTCAGGCTGGATGAAGCTCTGAGCAAACTGATTTAGTGTAAGGTTCCCTGTCCATGGCAGGGGTTTGGAGCTAGATGGTATTTAATGGTCCCTTCCAATCCAAACCATTCTAGGATTCTCTGGTTATATGACTGCATTTAGGACAGTGTTCATAAGCATGAAACTCAGAAACAAATTCAAGCTCCTGCAGAATTAGTGGTACAGAGGTTTAAGTTTCCACTGCACAGAAATTATCTATGTTCCCCCCTCTATGCCAACTTTTGTGTGTGTGAAGATGTGGGTTACATCATGAGTGCTCAGTATGGGATCACATTGAAAGAAGAAGAATTAGATAAATCTAAAAACACATTCAGAGATGGGGATAGGCATCCCTCTTTGTAGCTTTGTTGCTTCAGGTTGTTTTACTGAAGAAATGTGAGGCATTTGCTGTATATGCTTGGGGAATTACAGAATAAAAGCAGGATGAAAGAAGAGAGAAAAGCAGAAACTGGTGTAAGACATAGACAGGTATTCCTCTGTTTTTTTCCCATCCAATGCAAATGGAATGATACAAAGGGACAGAGCTATAGGCAAGGCATTATCTGGACTGGTTGGGCAATGAGGAGACTGTTAATTTTCTTTAAAGAAATCATAAAAATTAGGAAGAAAAAGTACAATTCTACAACATGTGCAGGACACAAATGTGGAGAATGGGATGCATTTACTTGAAATCCAAAGGAATTGATCTGTATATCAGGACTATCTCCTAAGTTACATCTGCTTTTGGATCAAGTTCAACCATCAGATGTGCCTTGTCCACTTTTGATTGGCATAAATATGTATGAAACTGTTTGCAACAGTCCACTAAATGTGAAAGATTTGTAGTTGACACTGGCAAGAGATGATGAATTAGGGACAAGGATGAGTTGGGCCTCAGAAAATATATAATAATGTGTGGTAGAAGGGAATCAGAGAAGTAGGACAATGTAAGAGGTGAGTAAGGGAGGCACTATCATGCTCTGGAAACCTAAACTAATACCACATAGGAGGCACAGTCCATCTGAAGTACTCAGTATTTAGCTGGGATCCTCAAAACTGTGCAGCTGCGTTAGTGTGGGTCTGTGCTGTAGCTAATGAGCCTCTCATCAGGGCTAATTACTCTGGGGACAGCATAAAGCCAAAGGGCCATGCTAACCTCAAGTTCTGGCACTAATTAAGGTACAGTTTTGACATGCCTGATTGCTTGGGTAAAAATACTATAAATTGAAATATTTTGACAGATGAGGGTATAGGTTCAGCTACAAACACTTTGAGCAAGCTGCTCTTTTGGCAAGGAACTGCCAGAGCCAAAAACCTCACCAAACCACCAAGACCTGCCTTCCTACAGCAGCTGAACCATATCTCCAGATAGGTAAGAGAAGAAGGTTATAAGTATGTAAAGAACCATGGGAAATGTGACCAAGCACATGATTTACAGGAAGGAGCTATGTGTTCCTCTTTCAGCTCTGTCACAGACTTTCTCAGAGGTATTCACTAGGAGATGCCAGATCTTCATTACCTGGAAATGTTGCAATGATTTTTTGTCAGTATTTACAAAGTGCCGTTTATTGGTGAAACCAGCCACAAGTTATTGAAAATATTTAAGCACTCCACCATTCATCACTTCCAAAGTTCCCTGTTTTGATGGCTTTGACAAGTAAAATAAGTTTCAATGTCAATCTCAGTTCAGCTGCCCCATTATTGATAGGACTTCATAAAAATGGGGGAAGACAGGCAGAGAAAAGGCTGCAAAAGTGAAGATCTGCTTTCCACTGCTTTGGTACTTCCTCCCTGAGGCTGTAGCAGGCTGGACATGTCAGCTCTTGATGTCTTTAGCATGCAGAAACTTCTGTACAGAATTCTGCAGTCGAGTGTTTGTTGACATGGATGCTATCATCTTTGAGATAATCTGTCTTGATCCAGCTGGAGCTCTTGCCTGACCTCCTTAGATGATTTCAAAATCTCAGTACACCGAGATTTACATATTTAGGTGCATAAAAAGCAGCCTCAGTCTATGAAGGCTGGTCTGGACATCAGGCAGTTTTATTGCTATGCCCTCAAAATCTATTTTTGGTTTGTTTTGCTATCATTAGATATAAAGTTTTGTGGATGTCTTCTACCTACCTGGGCATAGAGTACATATTAATCCTGTACCTCAGAAATCCTTCTGGGAGCTGCCCTATCAGGTTATCAAAACAGTCACTTTCTTCAATTTCATCTTGAAAAGAAAGTACACAAAATTAAAGTATGAGCTCAATTTCTTAGATGCTTAATTAGCACTTAATTGCCAACAAAAAGTTGCTGCAAAAACCTGTTTGTGATATGATTTCCAAAAATCTTTTTTTTCCTTTCTGTCATGCACGTTTTAAAATACACCTTGGCTGTGCCTTTTGCTGGAATACTGTTTGCTTGTAAACTGCACACACAGAACAAACAATGCACACAATTTATCAAAAGAGGATTTGATCCTTGTAACAAATGGAAAACCTGAGCAGCTAATTTGGCAGGGTAAAATTTACAGAGAGCTGTTTAGTTTTTAAGATATAAAGGCACAGGAAAAAGATTGGCAACACTAGCAAATAAAAGTAGTCATTGAGAATTGCAAACACGGATACCCAAATCCCAGTGTAAATTCTGTATGGAAAATCTCAGTCCAGAGATTCTTCTGTGCCTTTGGACTGAAACTTCAGAAAGGTAATTAGCATCTTTAATTTTTCATCAGAACTGTTATAACTAAATCAAAAATTAAATTCTGCTTTTTAAGTAAAGAGAATAAGAGATTTTATCTTTATTCCTAAATAAGATTCATTGGTGTGGAAGAAGCATAGTATTTTCTCAGTTAGTTCTTATTGCTACTTAAATATTATCCACATATAATTTTTTTTATATAGGAAATAATTATCATTTGTACTGTTAGTTGCAGTGGTACATTATTTGCAAACTGCAGTTTCTTGTGGTGTCATCTCTGTGATGCCAAGAGGCTCCTGTTCATTCATAGCTTTTTCCTCACAATAAAAACTAAATTTTATAAATTAACTGTAAAACTTTAATTTATTATATGAATAGTAAATGGTTGATTGAACTCCTTTGGCCACCTGAAAATAGGGCTCCATTGAATATCAGCTCTTTGTGTGAGATGTGTGGATGACAGGAGGTTTTTCTCTGTGCAAATGCTCAGGTAGAGTGAATTAAACCAGATCCAGCATAAGTGATATGAAGAGCTACTTACATTGCAAATTAAGGTTTTTCAGTATTGTTCTGCAGCATCCAAGCAATTTTTGGTGTATAGGTACACATATCTTCAATATGGAATTCTTACTGTAATTAAAACATAGTAGCCTCTTCTTGTGCTGTTCACTACCAGAATATAATCAGGCACAGGCTGTGGGTGTTCATCATTTCACTGGGAATTCCTGCTGAAGGACTGTGTGTGTTAATTAACAGAGGTGGCAGGCACACCTGTGCCTCCCTGTGCAAAAACCTTCCCACAGTGACCCTGGGCTGCTCCCTGGCATTCCCATCCCTGGGTAAACAAGCTTCAGGCAAGGAACTCCTTACTCGATTTCCTTCTTGATTGTGTGAGTTGAGGATTTACAAAGGACAGTAAGCTAACAGCCCTAAGTGCTGCAGCCCTTTTACACAGCAGCAAAATGCTTGTCACACAGGCAGTGACACCAGCACCAGCTCTTCTGTGTCTCCCTGCCTACCCAGCACTTCAGAAGAATATTCCATAGCCTACTGGCCTTTCTCTGGAAGTGGCTGTTTAATTTAAAGTGCAGTCAGGGTTTCAGTGCTGAGATCTGCTAAATAATTATTCTACATGGAGACACAATCATTTGAAAGAAGTAAAAGCAAACTCATCAGTTATCAATTTTCAATTACTTCTGAACAGAGGTTAAATTTATATTAGTTAAATAAATATTAAAGAAAGGCATCAGGTTCTCCCTTTGAGTCTTTAACTGCTGGCCAAAACTGACAACTGAATTTGGCCAAACAGCATCCAAATAAAAACTAATATCATGAAACCCAAATAAAAAGAAACAAACACTAGTTAATTCAAATAAGGGTTAACTGTATGTTAATCACAGAACAACAGAAATCAAATGACTGTTTTATATTTTAAGCTAATTTAAAAAAGAGCACTTTTCAAGATTAAACAGTAAGGTTATTTTATAGTAAATGTAGAGGTTCACATTTGCATTTAAGAACTAAATTCCTGAGCCATTAGTAAATTGAGTGAACTCTGCTGCCTTCATATGGTTATCTCTAAGTGAAACAGCTTAATCAATTATCCATCACTGTGAGTCGAGTATTACTGTTTACCTTCATCTATGAAGTCAGTAGTTTTTACTTGTAGTGTCTATTTATGTGATGTGTTATGTTGGCAACATTCTGATTAAAATGTCCTGACATTCATTACTGCCGAGGTTGTGCTCAGCAGAGGTTGAACCCTCTTGGCCCCCAGCTCCTGTGTGGCAGTCAGCAGCTGTTAATGTGCTGCTGACCTGCTCGCTGAACACACTGCCAGGGGCAGCTGCAAAAGGCAGAGTTTGCTGCTGACCTGCAGAGCATTGCTTTGCCTCTGTGGGCAAGGACAGCAGTGTTTTCACAAAGATACAAGCGATTTTGACTAACGCAAGCAGATTCAAACCCATGATGGAGCATGGCCATTAAGAATGTTTCTGAAATAATGAGCAAATTCCTTTTGTTTAATGAGATGATAAAGAGAAAAAACCCACATATTATGCAGAAAACCCAAAATTTTGATGTTAAATGGAGTTTACAAAGTGTTTCCCCTTGGAAGGAGGAGGCCTTGTGAATTCAAACAAGGGAAATTTGAGACATCTCCTCTCCCTTAATTTTATTTTGAAACTATGTCAGACCAACCTTAAAGAAAGTTTGCTTTGGCTTTGAAACAATTCAAAGAAGTATAAATATTTGCCATTAAATAAACATGATTACCTTCTTCTATACAGGATGTTAAATGCTGATGCCATGATAAAAATTTGTTAGTATACAAGACACAAGAGATAAACATATCCAAATGTAAGCAGGATATAGATTTTGATTGCTTCTGATAATGCTACAGGATCACCAAAGAAGAGATGGTATTTGATAGATAAAAACCTCACAACTGTTTTTCCTTCTTCTCTGGGATTTATCTTTCACAGAATATAGGGGATATATTTTATATAAAAGGAAAAAAAATCTCAGAATAAAAGACATTAAATAAAGGGATACTAGCCTGAAATATGTTTTATAGTGATCTTTCCAATATCAGGAAGAACGTATCCTCAAAACCTGAATTTGCATATTTTCATTTACTTTTGGCTCTAATACAAGTTAATCACTTCTCTACCTTAAGCACAGCTAAAGATTCTCCAAGAACAGTCATTTCAAAGTGGTTTTGTTTGATCAGACTGGCTGCTAGATTTATTAGCAGAGATTCAGGATATTCAGGACATGCTCAAATTGGTTTGGCAGCCAGGGGAAAAACTATTGACTAATTGCTGCCTTAGTCTGTCAAGAGTTTCATAGCTAAGAGGAACTCAAGAGCCTCTCTGTCTGACCAGAAAAGCTTCAGAAGTGCAATTAGACAAAGGATGGGTCTCTTACAGAGAGTTAAATAGAGTAAAATGTCAAAAAAATGTCATTGCAAGTTAGTGACTGCCTTTTGTCTGCCCAGGGTAATCACAAGTCAAGCATAACTGTGAGAGGGCAGAAATGGACATTACAGGAAACCATCAGACAGCACCAGAACATGAGGGACTGTCCTGTTTGCCATAAGCACTCACTCTGATGCCCCAACCTCTCTCAGCTGTCATGAGTGCCTGAGCACTCTTTAAAGCACTGCAGCAAAAAAGCACCCAAATGCTTCCAGCTGAAGAGCAGAGAAACGTTTTTACATTAAGGCAATACTTGTAGAGTTACTTCAGGAGGATGAAGGTGAGAAATGAGATTCAGCCCTCTACTAGTTATAATCCACCTTCTCATAAAGGTAAGATTTATTTTTCTTAGTGGGAATTTTAAGTTACTTAGGTATTTGTTTTAGAGATTTTTTTTTTCTGTTGTATGCACTGGTCAGTACTGAATTACTCTGTGTAGACAGAGCAGAAATACTATTTGATCCTGCCTAGGTGAAGGGAAGCAAGATCAGCAAAGGGTTACAGTATGGAACATTTCAAATACTGACTAGATCAGTGGTGAAACCCTTCCACACCGTGATGTTGTTGCAAAGTGACACAAGATCAACAGAAATAGAGCTGAAAACAGAGTATGCACAGGCCAAGATAAGGGATATTAGAGAGACATTCTTTCCTAGATGCTGACAACTTCTTTTGAGGTTGTGTCTGAGCTTCTGTAAACCACATGTGGTCTGAACCTTTTACTTTCAGAAATCAAAGACTCTTGGATTTCCTTTCTAGTTTTTCTCTAAGGCACTCCTGGTCAGAATACATGGGCTTTCAAAAGTCTGGTAATTGTATCAGTGATAACTCTGGTCTTTATCTACTCTCATGCTTCTTAACATAAAGCTTGAGTCTGTAAATAAATTAAGCTGTACCAATAAATATACATGTGCATATAATGCACACCATATAATGCGATATAATGTGATGTAATGTAATGTAATAAGCATTGGATAATTTCTTTCTTTCTGTTATGGCCATTAATATTAGTAGTTTTATTTGTATATTTGTTGAAAAGACCAGTGCATATCTATTTTGTGAGGAGAGAGCAGAATGGACTTAAAACTTAAACTCTCATGAGTTTATCACTGCCTTATAATTTTGTGAAGTTTAGCATTGGTTCCAAGCATAGCAAGATGTTTCTAGCACTTGCTATGGAATAAACACTCATTTCATGCACACTTTTTAAGTACAGTGGGAAAATGGAAAAAGGAACCAAGAAATTGTTCTCGGAATAGGAAACCAGTAAAGAGGAATGGAAAACCAGGGACTTTATGGTGTAGGAGCCTGTGCTGGGTCTGGCTGGGATGAATTTAGCTTTTGGTAGCACCATATGGTTGTGTGTTTAAATTTGTGAGTAGAACAGTGCTAATAACATGCCCAAGTTTTAGCTGTCACCAAACAGCACAAAGGCCTTCTCTGATTCTCACTGTGCCCCCTCTCCTGCAAGGAGGCTGGGTGTGCCAGAGATGGGGAGGGAACAGGGCCAGGACAGCTGACCCCAGCTGACCACAGGGAGATTCCATGCTGTCTGACACTGAACACTGCAGAAAAACTGGGGTTTGTCCTTCTAGAGTAACCCCAGCTCAGAGACTTAGTGGGCACCAGCCTGCTTGGGGGAGGTGTAAAGTAAATGTCTGTGCATTACTTGCTGTTGTTTCTCCCCTTTTCCCTTCACTTATTATAAAGTATTTATCTCTACCCACATTCTTTCCTCTCTATTTCCCTCCCAGTTCTCTCCTCCACCCCACTGGAGAGAGTGAGGGAGTGGCTGTGGGAGGCTTCACTGATGCCTGGAGTCACTCATCACAGAGACCTAAATCCTGCAAACAACTGACAGGAATTTTTATTTCAGTGGACTCCAGAGGAAAAGCAACCAACACAGGGTTCACGCCCAGAACATTTCTGTCACTAAAAATACTGATGTCCAAGCTACATTGACACTGCCTTGGCTCCCAAACCACAGCAGTTATCCCAGCAAAGACAGCAAGAAGGTGCAGTCACAGTTGTGGCAACTATTTGACTGAGATTATTACTTCTTCTTATGAAGAAACTATTTCAGTTACATAGAAAAAATGATCTTGGGGTAACACAAGCTGTGTCTCCACAAGGCATGTCAGCCCCAAAGAGTGCCCTGTCCCCTGGCAGGATTAGCCATAAAGTTTATCCCCCATGATCCTTGGGTTATCCTTGAAACGCAGCATAAGCTGTAAGGCTCTGTGGGAAATTTTGTCTCTGTCTTTGCTATATTGCAGAAATTCCTACAATGTACAGTCTTTTACTTCAGCGAGAGACGGGCGAAAGAAGCAGAAACTCCTCAGGTCTCGTGTTTGAGGTTGTTTATTTTTCTTTATCTAAAACATTCTTTCTGTGCTCTGTCAAGCTCTTTCTAGCAAGACAGTCGAAGGTCTTCTCTCACCCTCAGAGGTGGTGCTTATCTTTTATACTATAAGCTACGTACACATTATTTACTAATTACTCCTAATACCTATTTTCCACATCAGACAGACACATTTTACCCTAAACTAATCATTTATGTCCCTGTCACTAAGAAGATGGAGATGGAAGAAGAAGAAGGAAGAAACTTAAAAACTACGAGGTTCTTCTATCTTAGAATTGTCTCACCCCCCTGTACTAAACTCAAAAACTACCTTTACACTCTGTGACAAACTCACTAATGCTTTATTCAAACTCTTGTGACTTGGAATTCTTCTTTTAATGTTGGCAATCGTTCTCACGGGCTAAAATCAAAACCACAGGTGTTTTGGTCTGTGTTCTAGGGTCTCTGAGACCCTTGCCCAGGTTTCTGAACTTCCAGGATAGCCAGAGGCAAATCCTGTGTTCTCACAAGGCTCCAGAGCTCACATCTGGAAGGGGCTCTGGAAACTCCTGCTGAAAGCTCAGCAAGTCAGAGGAATGACCACAGAGGTTTGCATTCCACACCTGCTGTGTGGGCTGGCAGATATCAGCATTTCCACACCTGACACAACCCTCTGAAGGCACAGAGAAAAGACAAAGGAAATGGACAAATCTTATTTGCCATTTTCATTTAGGTGATATCAGCAGGTTCAGGTATGTAGGGAATAGAAGCCAAAGTAAAAAAGGAAAAAATTTTCCTGATCTGTCTTTCCAAGTTCTTGTGCAACTTTTTATGGTTAGCACTAGCTGAAAGGATGCCCATACCTCAATAGTTATGATAGATTTGGGGGTTGTTTAGTTAACCTAGAGAAGATATGACGTCTCTGAAGTATTTTTTTCTTGGATCATTTCTAACTCTACAGCTCCTCCATGTGGAGACTATCAACAGGCAAGAAATTAATGATTCTAAACATTAGGTACTAATACATTTTCAAATGGTTTTGCAGAGAACAACTGGCAATATTTTAAATATTTAGGACTTTTTTTAGAATAATTAAGTCCTGTTCAGCCAGAACTTTTCTGAAAATGGATGAAAAGAGTGCATCAGAATGTCACTGCTGAAGGTGCAGCATTACAATTCCAATTCTAGCTTTAAGTACTGCTTTCCCCTCTGATATCACATGAATTCCACCAAGTAACCTTTTACTCATTTTTAATTCTATTTGTTCTTCTCTTCCTCTAGAAGAATCTCACATCTATGTGAGACTCCATACCATCTAGGAATTCAGGGATTTTTCTCCTGCATGTGGGTAAATAGGACCTAAGTCCTTACTAACAAACCTGCTGGCTGGGAACAGGGCTGAAAGCTCGGTCTATTAAAGAGCAGCTTTCTCATAACCACTTCCCACTTTGCCCATCCACAGCCTTCAGAAACTGAGTCCTAGACTATTTAGCACAATTTTTAATTGTAGTAGTGAGTAATGTGCATTTTTGATGACACAGTCCAAATGACTTCATATTCTGCAGAGGCTGGATCAGGAGGCTGAGCCCAGTTTCATGAGGTTCAACAAGGCCAAGTGCCAGGTCCTGCCCTTGGGTCACAACAACCCCAGGCAGTGCCACAGACTGGGGCAGAGTGGCTGGAAAGGACCTGGGGGTGCTGGTGACAGTGACTGAGCAGGAGCCAGGGTGTGCCCAGGTGGCCAAGATGGCTGATGGCATCTGGCTTGTATCAGATCTAGTGTGGCAGCAGGAGCAGGGCAGTGACTGTCCCCCTGTACTCAGCATTGGTGAGGCCACACCTTGAATCCTGGGTTCAGTTTTGGGTCCCTCACTGCAAGGAGGACATGGAGGTGCTGGAGTGAGTCCAGAGAAGGGCAGTGGAGCTGGGGAAGGGTCTGGAGCACAAGTTCCATGAGGAGCAGCTGAGGGAGCTGTTTAGTCTGGAGGAAAGGAGGCTCAGGGGATACCTTATCACTCTTCAGAACTACCTGAAAGGAGGTGGTAGCCAGGTGAGGGGTGGCCAGGTAACAAGTGACGGAACAGAAGGTCATAGCCAAAAGTTCTGCCAGAGGTTTAGATTGGATATTAGGAAAAATTTCTTTACTGAAAATTGTTCAGGTTTAGGTACAGACTGCCCAGGGAAGTGGTGGAATCACCATTCCTGGAGGTGCTCAAAAGCCATGTGGATGTGGCACCTGGGGATATGGTTTAGTGGTCAACACAGTGGTGCTAGGTTGGGATTTGACCTCAGATCTGAAAATAAATGGAGCTTCCCAATTCCTTTTGACAATGGTATTTTACAGTAGAGTTGACCTGCCTCAATTCAGCACCCCTGAAAGTCTAAAATTTCTCTGAACTAGGACAAGGTGCTGACTGAAGTGCTCTGTATAAATAGTTATACACAGGGTCTACACCAGAAAAGGGCTCAGTGGCTGACCCACTGCTGTGCAAGGGGTGAGATGGGGTGCACCAGACAGGATCAAGAATAAAAATTGCAACATTTGGACTTCTAAAGGACTAAAGCTTCTAAAGGACAAAAAGAGATTTTTGAAGGTCAACAAAATTCATGAAATGATCTCACAAAATAATTTTCTCTGAAGTATATTTAAACATTACATAGAATACTTACAGAGGGCAAGAGCCACTTTATTCATTGCTGTCTTCTTACCATATAGACACTTGTAAATTTTAGTTTTGGAATAATCAGTGAAACCTTGGCATCACCAAAAGCTCTTTCCTGTTAGCCCATCAATATGTTCTCTGTTGATGCAGCTACTCCAGACTAGCTGCTTAGTATTTGCACAAAGCTTTCTTAAAATACAAAAACACAAGACTAGGTTTTAAATATTCTTTTTGTTCCTCTCCTTATCAGCTTTTTCTCCCTTCTCCAAATCATTGTATTTAAGGTGATGAATAGAAAGAAGTGAAGAATAATGGTTTTAATTAAGTATAAACATATCCAAACCAGAGAAACACTGCTGCATTCAGGTGGGAGATTTATATTGAACCCTGTGCTGGCACATATAGACAGGATTGTATTCACTGGGCACAACATATATATCAATGGCACACTATATATTAATCTGCACTCTGCAGGATGACAGATTTATGATTGGAAGGAAAGATATGCAGGCAGATACAACCACAGGCAGCAAGGCCTGAGAAAGGGATGGTGTGCAGGGCAGAATTGTGTCCATGAGCTTCAGCCCCTGATGACAGACAGTCTAAGCACGGGACAGGCTGGCTCTGCCTGCGAGCCCTCACTGCACATTCGAGCCATGTGAGGGGCAGGCTCTGTTCCCATGTGTGTACTCAGAATTACAAAACTGTGTGTTAAATTTTTGCTTCTGCTTAGATACACCTGTATTTTAACATCCTGTTGACACATCTGCTGTCAGAGGCTCCCTTACATGTCTCTCTGCCCTAACATTTTAATGATGGATAGTGATACATGTCTAGGTCACACAGATGCAAGAAGCCATGTTTATATTTCTTTTTTTTTTTCTTTAAACATCCTGAAATGTACAAATAAAAGGGAACATGGAAATAAACTGTATTACAATTTTACATTGTAATTACATTGGTAAGCAATATTTACCACTGAGAAATTTGTAGCTGAGGACAGTATTCTGTTGCATTCAGTTTTCCTTTCCAGGTCTATGGGCTGACAAATGATGCACTCACACAAAGCTGTTGTAGAAAGTACACTAGAAATTAAAATACCATATGTGTCTTTATATGGCAAGAATTATTTTTTTAATAAATTTTACATATGGCAGAAGAAACACAGACTTGAAAAACCTGAGGATCTCCTTTTCAGGTGGATTTCTTCTTATCTGTCAGATATTTACATTGTGCCTTTCTTCTCACTAATGCTAAAGTCAGTCAGTTTTCTACACTGCTTTCTAGTCCAAGACAGCTGACTTTTCTTTGCTCATGTAAACTATGCTGTAGCTGCAAGGTAGTCATATACTTTTCATATACTATTCTTTGCTATCTGAGTTCTACTAAAATGTAGATCTAAAAGGGCCATGATACACCCAGAAGCATAATTTTTTCTGGTGGTAAAGATTAAAAGTCATCTTTAAACACTTATGACACAATCCTCCAAAAAAATAATAGGAAGGAAAAATATTGCTTGTTCCTTCAAATCATTATGATTGTTTCTATTATGTTTCAAATGTAGTATGTTCCTGGCAAAGAACACTGCTGCTGCTGAGGTGATAGATATATGTAGAGTTCTATAAAAAGTTTTATAGTTCCCAAGGCAAAGGGAAATGGTGTTTCTGATATCTTTCAGCTGCTGACTTACCCTGAGCTGAGATGTCCAGATGTGATCAGTGTGAAGCAAAAGTAAAGGATACTGAACTGATTCCAACTATGCAAAAGATCTCAGGCCCAAGAAGGCAGGGGAAGTACATGACTGCAGGTGATGTTCTGTCATTTAATGGCTCTTACCTCTCCTTGTCTGGTATATTGTGGAAAATACCTCCTTTCACCCTGAAATAGCTTCCCTTCGTGGCAGACACCATGTGGATTTGTGCAGAGGGGCTTTAACAACAAGTCTTGGAGCATCTCTCTGGTGAGAGGCATGGGATGGGTCATGAGGGACAGCAGTATTTGGGGAAGGTCTAGGGGAATACAGATACCCTGTTCTGGAAAACCACATCTCCACCTGCTCTGGCACCCACCTCTGGGGCAAACTCACCTGCCCATGGCCCAAGTTTACCAACGTGAAAGACATTGGTGTCTCTCCTGCTGTGGTCTCCACCCTCCTCCTGCAGGATCCTCCCTCCCCTGAGCAGTCCCTGCAGGACAGCCAGAATCCCACACCTGGCAGCAAACCCCATCCTCAGCACTGCTCAGCACCCAGAGCCCCGGCCCCAGCCCTGCAGGGCCCCCCTGGAGCAGCCCCAGGGCTGGCACAGCCGCTGGCTCCTGGGCCAGGCAGCTCACAGGAGCCCTCCTGGGGGCCGTGTGAGCTCCCCCCGTGCCAAAACAGCTCCTGCTCGAACACTTGGGCTTCAGCTTCATTTGTGCCATCTGAGGCACCAAGCAGCCATGACAGGCTCAGGTGATGTTTTCTGCACACAGATGTGCAAACCCTACTCCATGGTCCTTACTCCTGCCACCTTCCCACACGGACCAAATTATTCCGAGGGTGTCTGGTAACCTTCCCCAGCTGCAAACACACATTTCTGGATTCCCATGGTAAATTTCTGGAGTATAAGAAACAGGGGTCATCTCAGTACCTCGGTGAGAGCCCCACATTCTCTGCAGGTGCCTTGGAGTGGGTGAGAGGGGAGGATGGGGCAGCACCCCTGCCCTGCTGTTCGGCAGAGGACACAGAGACATCAGAACCTGAATTTTGCTCACCATTTCCTTGGGCATGAAGCTTCTAGCCTAGTCCCTAGGCACATTCTTCACATTATTATAGATGCATTTGTTGGAGTGCCCTCATGTTACACCAGTAAGACAAATAAAGGGGCAACCAATGTCACCACCAGCACATTAATTGTTACAGGCCACAGCAGCAGTGACAGAGCAATGCAGGGATTTTTGTCTGCAGCCAGCAGAATCTAAAAGGACACCTCTGTTTCCTTCCTGACTGCCATCATTGTGAGCCCTGAGGCAGCAGGAGCCACCACGGGAGGGACCCTGTGGCGAGCAGCAGGTCACACAAACAGTTTTATAACCTGCTGAGGAGGGCAGAGGGAAGGGGAAACAAACTTCAGCTCCAAATCAGGCATCTGCCTAATTTTACTCTTGCTCTGTTCATACAGTAGCACAGCTACTCTGGAAATCCAGGCCTCCTGCCTATCATTCAAGCAGTTTAATTTGTATTCAAGAAAGTGAACAACATGTCCATGAGATAACACCAATGTCCTGTCACCTCCTGACTGCACCTCCTCCACTCAGAGCTCGTACTCCTGTTCTTGGATACACCACTTCTATGTATGTACCATGTACTTTTTGTCACTGTAAAATGGTCTGTGAAGTCTGATTAGAACAATTCTCATTTGTAAGGGGAAAAGCAAAGCACTCCAAAAAAATCTCCTGTTCTGTGCCTGAAAATCTCCTGTTCTGTGGTTTCTTCCAAGAAGAAAGCAGAGACTGGGAAAATCAACAGCAAGAGAAACAGAAAAAAAAGGAAGTGACAACCATAAAGCTTCTACAGAGGTAGAAATAGCAATGGGAAACTTCAGGAAAATTTTAGTTTTTCCTTTGTCCTTTTGTGAGAGATACCTATCCCTAAAACCCATGCTATATTAACTATGACATCTTCTGAAAAATCAAGAATGCAAAACGTAATGCTGCATACAATGCAAGAATGACCAGAGAACACACCTAAACAATTCTCTCAGATAACACCAGAGTGCACTACTGCTTAGCTGTCAATTGAGATGTTGCTTTAAACTTTGTCTAGCTGGTCTTGAAAAGCTCCATAGATGGAGATTCCAGAGCTGCTCTGAGGAATCCGTTCTTGTGTTTATCCTCTTTAATGTTTTCCCTTTCACTTAGTCAGAACCTCACTTATTTTTGAGCAGGATCTCTTCTCCTATCACACACATCAGTGAAGAGCCTGGCTCTGTATTCTCTATAGGTACCTCATATGGATTGAGGGTCAGCTGTTGGGCTCCCTCCCCAAGTCTTAAGGCTGAACAAAACCCATTCCCTTGGCCTTTTCTCACAGGAGGGTGCTCCAGCCATGACCATCTCAATAGCTCTCCGTTAGACTTGCTCCAGTCTTTTTTGGATCTTAACTGTGTGTGTCAAATACACATCCTTGCATACACAGGTTCTCCAAATGTTTCATTTTTATTTTTTTAAAGGCTTCCATTATCAAAGTAGCAAGTACTTGTGATGCTTTTACGGAAACCTAAATATGAGGGTTCTGAGGCAGGTAGACACCTCACACTGCACTGAATTATCAGCAGAAGCACCAGGCCTGGGTACCAATGGTCTCCCTGCCTGCAGGAATCCAGACAAACGTTTTTGACTGCTGTTTGACTCTGTCAGGAAAATAAAGACAAACTCTACCTCCACTTGGATGTATTTCCTGAGGTACTTACATATACAGGATCAACTAGTTCACCTAAAAGGAATGAAACAGCAGGTCTCATTAATTCATTCATTTGGTACCCAAAGATTGCACTAAACTCACCACAAACACTTCTCAATTCAACCTTTCATTAATGAATAACACTTTCATACTTGGAAGGAAACTAAAATGCAGCAACTGTATGTTTCTGGTGCTAAACACAATTAAATGGTAATGTAGCCAATACAGTCATAGTGCTGTTACATTGAAGTGGAGCATTTCAGTTAACATCCAATTTTTAAACTTTTTGAAAGCAAGATCCTTATATTTACCTGACTTGCTGAGGTGCACAGTGTTGCCTAATGAAATGCAACCCATGACATACATCACGTCCACCTCTTTCTAAAATGTGGTGCTTAACTATGGTCCTGAGGATGCTACAAAAAGCACTTAACTAACGGGGGGCCTTTGGTGCAAGGCTTTGATTTCTGCTTTCAAGAGTGAAGCTCCAGGAGGTCATTGCAGCAGCACAGCACAGGGAGCCCTTGGCAGCAGAGCCCTGCTGTGGAACTGAGACACGCTCCCTGGGAAACAGCGAGATGGTGTGGGTGACATTTGTCCTCTGCTGAGCAGAATTAGTGATGGCCACAAATTTTAAGACTGTATCAAGAGTTCTAAAAAGCAACAGACAACTCTGCTGCCTCCTGAACTCACAAAGAGAAGACAGCACGAAGGGGAAAATATTCTTTTGGTGAACTGCTGAAACCTCCTCTCCTGCTAACAGTGTGGTGGGACTGATTGTCCCAGACTTCTCCCAGTGCAAGTCACTGCCTCATTTTTGAGGTCATTACTGTTGTGGGTACTACTGCAGAATACTCACTCTGTAGAATGGATTTTGCAGCATATGTAACAGGAGTTTTGAAGTATTTAAAAGCATACCTCAAGAAAACCCTCAACCTCCCCTTAACATTTGCAACAGTTCCCTAATATCACTTTGATGCATTGTGCATGTTTGCAAATCAGACAATTATACTAATTTTTATGACAGAATTAGGTGAGTAGCTGTACTACTACATTTTTTACTCAAAGCACAAGAGCCTGGTAATGGTAATTGAGATCACAAGTGAAAATTAACCACACTGGATTCATGGCAGAGAAAAATAGAGTTTACACATTTTATCCACATTCAAATTATATTTCTGCCTTGTACATATAACCTTCTGCTCTGGTGCTGTGTTCATGACTTGCTATTATTTTCCATATATATCAAGAGGTTAGGATAAAGAAAATTATTTTAAGTTTTTTGATACAAGGCATAAAGTTTAGTGATTGGACAATGATGATCTGGAATTGTGTAGTGAGAATTACAAATCTGTGAGTAAAGCTGGAGAACTACTTCAGTGAACAATACCTTGCAGAACCTTCACAAGGTAAACACAGAGCACTATTAAATTCTTCAGTGCAAAGTATTTCCAGTTAGATCCCTGCTGTGAAACTCACCTGGAAACAAAAGGGATCATTGTTTAATAATAATCTGAACATGACTGTGTTGTAATATGACAACAGCTATTAGGTCTTGTTTTGTGTTTTGAGGAGATTTAGGTAAGTGCCCAAGTTGCCAAGTAAGTTACTTTTCAGAATATCTACTGAAACCAAACATTAGTAGTACCACAAACAGGTCCTGGTAAGACTGAACTCTGCAGATGCATCACTGGTGAACCCTTTTCATCTTCTATATTCAGAAATGCATTATTACATTACTCTCATTTCTATAAATTCTTTTTCCTGCTGGTTGAATCCTTTTCATCTTCTATATTCAGAAATGCATTATTACATTACTCTCTTATTTCTATAAATTCTTTTCCCTGCTGGCTGAAACTCCTTATTGTAATATAAATCTCATAACATTGAAAATATTAATATTCATGCAAACTTGTTCACAGTGGGAAAGCAATGACTCAGACCTGTAACTTCTCTTACACATTCTACCAACCACCTCTTAAGAAACACGTCAAATACTGTGACTTTATACAAACAGCACCAGTTACAACTTCAAGAAAAACACAAGTACCTTTTCAAAAGTCTTATTTTTATTGTTTGCACTAACTGAATCATCATTAACAGCTTTCATCTCTAACAAACTGAAGGAAGTCAGTGTACACAAAAATCTATGGAAGGTCAAGCAGCTCCCTGGCTAAATAAATGCAGTACCCTTTGGTGTGTAACAAACCTAAGGGCAGTTAGTTCATCCTAATACTTCAAGCACAGTCACTCCAGTTTTGTGAGTATTTCAGAGCTGTTAAAAAGTTTCATTTCTTTTCTTTCAAAAGGAAACAGCTAAAAGATTTATAGAAATTACTGATTTTTAATCAAAATTCTTATGTCTAAATTATTATAATGCAGCAAGGACCCTTCTTCAGCTGTAATATCATTGCTCTGCAAAACAAACAAAAAAAAAGGGAAAAGAATTAGTCACTTTTCTGTATCAGGCACAAATTATCAGTAGCAGCCTAAACACTTGCCAGCTCACACTGCATATATTCCCATTTCTTTCAAGTTTGCCAGGTGCACTCACCCGCTCCTGGCTTTCCCTCTGAGCTGGAAACAGAAGTGGGTATAAAACCAATCACTTCTGCAATAAGAGGCTTTGCCTTTTTAAATGCTGGCTTAAAACCTGAGACTTACCAAATAAGTGCCTGCATGTGATCCCTCTACAGTAACAGACTCACAAACCAAGGCAGTTCTCTTGGGTTTACTCATTTCTGCAAGGGGTGAGCTCATTTTTTAGATTAAAATATTTAATTATTAATCAGCAGTTTTTATGAGTAAGCCTTATCCCCTCAGCCTCTGAATGTAGTTTGTTCTAACTGATACATTTGGCTGGATCTGATGCATTTATTATTTATCTTACTTCCCTGGTGTAAATCCAGAAGGCAGCACAAGAGGGAAAGAGTGTCAGAAGGCAAAAATTAGCCCAATTCAAACAATCAGAACTGAAATAGCTAGGACAAACATCTCAGTACATATTGAAGATCTCACAGGTGGCTGTATGGGAGTCCTGAACCAATATGGATCACTGGAAATTTAAGCTGCCCAGCCCCTCAAAAGCCACAAAATAGGCCTTGTAATGTTAGCTTTTAGCAAAAGCACCTCCCTGTCCACATCCCTGAGACACCCAAAATCAAAATAAAAGTACAATAGAATTACTCTTAGGCTACTGTGTTTCCAGATTAGTTTTACCTGAAGTAAATCCTTAACCCCTAAGGATGCCAATGATGTAGGAGCAGACACCATGCAGAGATTCCCAGCAATGTTCCCGTGCCAGTTTCATTGCTTCTGGTTCATTTTCAGACCCTTGACTGTGTTGGCTTGGGTCAGAGTTTTGCCCTGCTTCTCTCATAGGAATGGAAGCTTTCTGGACTGATTTTTCCTGGTTTGCTAGATCTTCTGGCTCCACACCAGCAGCGATTTGCCTCATGAGAGCCTCTGGGGGAGCCTTTTGGCACATGGTGGTCTTCAACACTTCCATGGATTCGCAAGCGTGCGGGACCTTCCTGAGTTCCGCGGCGATCTGATTCCAGTAGATCTTTGGATTATTTCTGAAAGCACGACAGACTGATGGCTTGCCAGTGAATTCACACCAGTAGGACATGCCTTGACTTCTGCATTCAATTCTAAGCTTCATCTCCTCGTCATTGCCACTCATGATCATTTTGCAAACATCTTTGGGTTTAGTTCGAAATTTGATTTCTTCACCATTGCTTCTTTTCTTTGGCTTTAGCTTCTGTCCCAGTCCTCCCACGCCACAGATCACAACGAGGAAAAGGAGAGCAAAACTCCTCATGGTGAGAGGAGTGAACTGAGATCCTTGAACAGCACAACACAAAGAAGTGAAAGCAGTATGGCTGCTCACAATTTAAAGTCTTGGTGCACACAGAAGCCTCTCTGCAGCAAAACATGGGATGTAAGGGTTGGGCATTTTTATAAAAATAATAAATCACACTTCAGTAGGCAAGTGCCCCTAATTTATAGCCTGAGGGAGTGTCAAATAACCTTGGGAGTGTGAACTCCCAAGAAGGTAACAAGACAAGTCTTGTAAATGCAGTTAAATACAGAACAATTCTCAGTTGTATAACTGAGAAGCACATTCCTATCCAGGATGAACATGTCATATTTGATTTTTAACAGATATTTTCCATTCTCCATCTGCTTTATAGCTATCTTCATGCTAGAGCTTGTAAGAACATATCAAAGTAAAAGAGGATAGAAGTGCCAAAGCAATCTCTGCATCTGAATGATTATAAATGTCCTGGTAGTGTGAGTGTCCTGGTAAAAAAGCTGATCTGTGGAATGGGCTTGCTGTGGATTTTCACAGTAAGGATGCTGTAGCTGTAGAGACTGTTGTGACACACAACGACCAAAAATTTCCATGGCAGAAAAAGCTTTTATTTTAGCTATGTATTCCGTTTTCTATGTTCCTTTCACCAAAGGCATGCACTTCACTGGTTGGTTAGTAAAACATATTTTGCTTGTCCATCAAATCTCTCTGTTCTTGGTTAGTTAAAATATTTTGTTCCCTGGTTCCCATGAGACAGATTTCTTATTTACTGCAGGTGCAATTGTTTTTCACCCAGGAATAGTTTGTTGTGTTAACAAACTCTCATTCCCAAGACTGTTTTCACATGAGAACTTGCAAACCACTTAGCTGCACAGAGAAGGGACAAGCTAGCTATTAATTTAGCAGAGCAAGGCCTGATTTTATGAGGCCTTTCTTTTATAATTTATCTACCTGTCTACCACAGGATGCAACTTCAGCTCTTCTTTTTATCCACACATGGCATGCAGTGGGGATCAACTGCAAGGAAAGATCAACTGCACATTCTTTGAGCCACAAAAGCACTATGTACACAAGAAAAGAAAAAGCTCGAGCAAAATAAGGTATTACAGATCTAAAAAACACCAAACATTTGGAAGTTTTATCATCATTTTCACTTCATGAATCAATTTCAGCCAATAGAGCAAGACAGCAGGACTAACTTAGCACAGTTCTCAGCAGCAGCAAACAGACCACAGAGCTTGTCAGAGAGATATTTGCGCTTCATCACTTTTTTTTTTTAATAGATATTTTCCTGTTTATAACAAGTGAGCTGTAAAAAGAAAAAACAAAAAAAAATGCTGTAAAACAAAAGAAGAACAGAAATATTGTAGCGTAGAATCCTGTCCTGGCAGTTTCTGCTGCAGTAACTAAAAACAGAGCTAAGGAAAAGTCACTGTAATTCCATTAGCATTCAGAAGGTCATGAGGAAAATTCCTCCCCTGCTGTGGCAATCCACAGTACTTTCCTGGCTAGTAAGACCCCCACTAGGCACTTCTTCCAAAGACACGTATGCTACAAGCAGCCTGGCCTGACAAGCTCCTGGAAAGGGCTACTGGATTGTTTAGGTATGCTTCAATAATTGAGGGGTGCTGGAAACCCAGGGTTTAAGACTGGCCAAACAAATTGGAACAGAACAGCATTTTGTGTATTTAGTCACTCATTAGGTAGTGCTAAACAAAACACCAAAGCAAAGCCACTCCTTTAACATAGATGGCAAAGCAGGACAACATTAACAACAAAACCTTCATTAATAGAAGAGGGACAAGAGTCCCTTGCTGCTGTGGCAGCCCAGATACCCTGACAGCTGCCTGCTTGAGGATGCAGCCACTTGACCAGCAATTCTGGGCATCCTGACCTCGTCCTGCCAGTCCAAGTTCACATGACTAAAACCATTTGACAGAGAGAACAACCTTTTTTTCTTTTCATTCCCTCTCCGTGGCTTTTTTAATAATATTTTTAGCAGAGACCTCCTCTCTAGCATCTTTCCATTAGCTCCTCCTCTCTCTTTCAAGGCACAGTGGTGTGGCTCCAGTCAAATCTTAGGACAACAATGGCATAAGCCTGCTTAAGACTTACCATTCACTCTTCTCTTGTTTTCTGGGGAATCTACTCACCCTTCAGCCAGCCAGCCAGAAGAATCTTGTACCCACCTCACACTCCATTTCAAAGACTTCAAATTCCTACTGCAGGCACTTGAATACCTCTGAATATTTGTCAAATACAAGTATTGTTTACACTTTGTTATGCACAACAGCACTGAGGATTTTAAGATTTGCTGAAAAGTCCAAAACAATTCAAAAGTTAATTTATAGCAATTTCAGATCTCTTGTTCTCAAAAGTTTTTCAAGTCTAATCATGAGAACAAATAAACTACAAGTATAAGGAGAAATATCAAAGCTTGGGCTCAAATATACTTATGTGTTACAGCTACTATGTTCCTACTAAGTGTTTGTCTTGCTCTAATCTGACATTTCAGTCCTGTCTGCCTGTGCTTCAGATTAAACAGTTTGGGGTCTCTCATATCAGTAGAAAACAATTGCCCTTTTACAAGGTAAGCTAGGATGCCAGCAGTGAGCCATGGCAGCTGAAGAACTAGCAAATGTTTAATTCTGCTGTCAGTGCTACACAGGGACAGGTTATATAGATATCTTGCACAGCTCATTAGCTTAAATCCTACCATCTTTGCATAATTCACATTCTTGGTGGAAATTGGAAGCTCCCTCATCCAGAGTCAAAGTTCTTTCAGTCCTTCCTGCTGCAAAAGTAAAAGTCAAATATAGCAAAAATTTTTAATCAGGGTAAAGAAATTCACTCTCCTTTAACTCTGTGCAACTCTTCTGAGAGATGTCTGCACAACAAAACAAGGGAGAACCAAACATAAGGTAGTTAAGCAAGATCTTTTTTATTTAAATGAACTGGGAACATTTTCTCAAATTAAAAATAGAAACCTTTAAAAATCTGCAGTTCTGAACATTACATATACACATATGCTACATACTGTCAATTAGAAATGTTTCCATTTATGACATAAAAATGAAAAATTTAAGGTTATTCCGGATTAAAGACCGCTATCACTTCTTAGCATTTCTTTAAAATTATAATAATGATGTACAGGATTATCTCTACTTCAAGACAATGAACCCTGTTTGAAATCAAGTTAACAATACTGATAGATGAAGAGATACTATTTTAGATCAATTTATTGACTACTTCACCTGCCAGAAGGTTTTACACTGGTAACATAGTTTTGGCCTTGTTGATAAAGTCTGCTGTTAACTGATTCAGCAATTCAACCATATGCCTAAATTCAAGGAAGTAACTCTAACAGTACAAATGTTAACTCCAATTGCTAAACAGATTTGAAATTCAATATTGTAAATCACAGTTTATTATTATTTAGCAAAAATACTATCACTGCCTCCAAAAGAGCCACAGTGATACTATTAAGGACATTACAGAAGTGGGTGTGAAAGAAGAAAAGGAAGATAGAGAATGTAAAACAGTCTAAAAATTGCCAACATAGGACATCCCTCATGCTCTTTTTGAGTACTACTGAACTCTAGAAAGCTTAGTTTTTTTTCACTATATTATGCATCCCGCACACTCCCGACCCTCCCACCCAAAAGTTAAAGAACAAACTTCTCCAAAAAGTCCCTTTCAGGTCTATACAGCAAAACCCACTAAATATTAAATAATTAAGGGGAAAAAAAAAAAAAAGAAAAAAAAAAAAAGAGGGAGAAAACAAAACTGCAACTGAGCTTCGCAGACACACAAAGAGACACTGTGGACCCCATTACAATCCAAATTTAGTCCAATGTAGTTATTCAAGAGCACCAAATAGCAACACTGATCATGCTGGTAAATTTGTGAAGAGTATTATACAATATTAAAATCTTAACTAAACACTTAGAAGTTTTAAGAAAAATGTATATACAAAAGTCTCTGTATACAAAATGTATTTTTATGTAAACGTGTATGTACTGTATTTAACACAAACCAACAATTTAAGATAAGAACTTGAACAATTTTAAGAGAATTACTAGGCAAAGGCTGTTAATCTAATTAATTTTTATACTGTGATGAAAGGTAGAAAGCCCAGTGTAAAAAAGTAAAAAAACCAAAGGAACATTTTAATTCAAGCCTTGAACAGTGGTATTTGAGAGGCAGTGCCCTGATCACAAAATATTCTGTACAGTAGTTTATGGCATAACATTCAATAGTACATTTGGGATTTACAGTACAGCTGACATAAAACAAGTGGCTCAGGATCTGTCAGATGAATGGAAATGCCAATATGCTTGGAAGAATAATGATGTACTCCCATAGAAGAGTCTTGAGCCTCATTTATATAGCCTGAAAATAATAACAAAACAGTTCAGGAAAAAAATTATAAAGACTGAATGTTAATGTAATTTAAGAAGAACAAAGGGACAGATTTTACTATGAACATCAGTATGACTGAACAACTTTGTTTTGGTTTTAGACCTTACAACTCATGTTGCAGCAATCAGAGCAGCCTTCCTAAAACAGTCAAGTTGTAATAGATCTAGAATTGATTTAAGCTTATTACTTACCCCTTAACATTTCCAGTATGTGTTACCACTGTTCCACAGAGCTACATGAGAAAAAACAACAAACAAACCATAAAATAAACCCATCATTTTGTTTTGTCCACAAATAGAGCAGAAATCCTGTGTCTAACCTTGGTGAGACAAGCTCAGCTGGCCTAAGATATTCTTAATGTTTTACTAATCTAATCAAACATTTTTCAAACAAGAGGAAATAGGTTCATGGTTCCCTGCACCAACCTTTCAGGTTATCTTTGTTTCATCATAGAAATAAATACTTTAACACCCCTCTTTTGTGATTTTAATCCAGCCTCACGTTTTGCTTTCACAAAAATGGTGGCTGCATTTGAGGTAATTTGTGGTTTCGACATGTGTATAAAAATACCTGTGTAAGACACATATACCTCATGTAGCTCTTACTTGTACTCACATATCTTAGTGTTATAAAAATATTTGCATCTCTTTTCAGCAGAATTATCCAGCTGACTTTGAAGGATAAAGAAACCCTAAGCCCAACCCTATGGGATTCTTTAAACCTGCGAAAGTACAGGTGTACAGAGAATCTCTAAAAGTATCTCCAAAAATAATTTGTAGGAAATGAGAAAAATCTAGGATAGAATAAAAGCAAAGAGTATGCTGAAATGAAAATTAAAATCAAAATTTTATTCATATGGGAATGCCATACTAAGAAATTGAAAGCATGTATGCCATAATTAACAGTTTTTCAAATTACCTCCGTTAGCACATCAGAAGACAGCATTGCATTAAATTGAATCTTTCAATTTTATCATTTTATCAAAATAAGTCAGAACTGAACTAGAGGATCTTTGTGTAAAAGATTATTTTATGCTAGTAATTTTTAAGTTGTTCAGCAATGATGAACTAAACTATTTATCAGTGACTGAAATATCGTAAGAAAACATGTTATGAACCTCAAGAATATTAACAGTCTTATCAAAGATTCAAAGACCAGAAAAGGAATCCTAAGGCCTGGGAAATTATTAGTCTCTTATGTAAAATATTGAAAGTCTTTAAAACTGAGAGTCCTTAGATATGCCAGTGGAGTTTTTTGGACTTAAAATTTGTCAGTTAATTTAGGGAGTAAGCACCCTGAAGCTGCAGAACAGACCACAATAATTTTAATCATAAATATCACTAAAAATATTTTCATACAAAGAATTCCTTCAGAAGGAAATATGGAATGAAGATTTGGTCAGTAAATAACTATTGTAAAATACACTTCTAAATAATAATAATATCCATCCTCATCATCATCATCAGATGTAATCATGAACTCTGGCAAGACCCAAACTTTGAGCTCTCTCTAGTCACCTGTCCTTTAAAGCATAGTGGTATCTTCTTTATAAATACTCAACCTACACATTCAGTCATGAAGCTGCAAAGGTAAGGCACAGTGAGCTACAAATTTCAATCATAAATTTAGACCTTTCTTAAGCAACTTGCCTATTTTGCAAAACCAAATAATGAAGTAATGTGGGATATAGAATATTATCCCCATGGAAACTGAGTCTTAAAACCAGCTAATGATTTACAGCACAGAAGCTGTAGAGGCAGAATGTAATCCCACTGTCTTCCTTTTTTTCAGCATAACTTGAGCTTCTTGCTCTGTGATGCTACATTCTAGTTCTACCCATGCACAAACACCCATTTTCTGTGTTCATGCTTTCTGCCTGCCTGGAACACTTGCCTTTTACACAGGAGATCTCTTCTCACCATTTAAAAAACAAAACCACTCAGGAGTACAAGTGCATTTCCATCCTATCACTTCTATCTGCTATCAGAGCATTTTAATAGGTTTGTCAGTTTAGGACCACCCACTGTGCTGACTAAATACCTGATTACACGGATTTTAAGATCAAATTTACCAATTACTTTGTTAAATTGCAGGAGATTACGTTTGTATCTGACGTTATGTAAAGAATATTTGAGATATATACACCAAAAAGCATTTGCTATAGTGAATAATCATGCAAAAAAAAATCAAACCCAGAGAACTAAGAGATTGATAGATTGATTTTAAAGCATGAAGAAAATTGGAAATGTGATTAAAAGAGGAGCTGAAGGACACACGAAGGCATGCAGTTTCAGACTTGGTTTACCTTGTAAAAACAGGATTGTGCATACCATATAAATGCTCTTTATGATAACCATTATTACCATTTTCCGTACTGTAATAAAATAAATACACCAAGAAAGACCATGTTAACTATAAGATGCACTATGTACAATATGGCTTCTAAGACATGTACATGGATGATGGTATATGCAAAGATAAACTGTGTCTGTACAATAGAATATAATTTTTCCTTTGTAACATTCAAGAGTTATGGCATAATTATAATTTTACATTTTATAGTATTTTTATATTCTCCAAAAATCAATTAATTATTTTTCTATTCTTGTTGAGTTGGAGACTCTAATATAATCTATCAAAGTCTGGAGAAACAGAACATGTTACTTCTTTTGAAGTAACAAGTTACATTAAAAAATATAGACCCTCTCACGTTAATAAAATAATTTTAATAAATATCAGCAAAAATGTCTTAATTTTCACGGGTATATTCTTGAAACTAAAAAAACACAGAAAAGGAGGAGTAATTAACTAGACACTAATAAGTGAGTAATTTCAACTGTACATGCCTGTTTCTGCTCTACTGACTTGTCAATGTGCAATGAAAAACAACCACTGTGAAATGGGAGAAATGCAGTGCACAGGCTAACTGAACAATGAGCAAAACAAGGAGCAGAAAAGAAAACAGTAAAAAAAAAAATGATAGGAAAATACGTAAGAATAGTTATCATAAAGTAAAATGCCAAGTCCCTGAGACAGAGGAACTGCAATTGAAAAAGGAAAGACTGGTTAGGAATAACTAAGACAGCAAGAAAGCAAATAATTAATTCAAGGAGACTACAGATCAGGCACAATTCACTTTAACAGGTTACTTAGCAATGCTAATAACTTGCACATTTGGAACTTATTTATATAAGTGCTGCTCACAAAGCCCTGAAGACCTCATTCTGACATAGGATTCTCAAAGTCAGAGCCAGCACTATCTGCATTCATGGCAAGTCAAGGCTAGCAAAGACCACCTGCATGAAGCACTTGGCAGGCACTGACCCAAACCTGCAGCATTACACAGAAACACGAAGCTCTAATCTGGCAGCACAGGTTTAAGAATTACAGAGCCTTCACACTAGAAAAAACATTTTAATCCATCTACCATTTAGCTTATTTTGGGATATATACTTACTCATCATAAACATCCTCTGTATCCATCCTACGATAGTATTTAGAGAGTTTTACAGCAAAAATTATGGCAGGAATTAGAAACATTGAAGAGCCTCCCAAACCAAACCAGAAGGTATTCTGAAACAAAAACGACAGAAAAATCAAGGAAAAAAAGGTCATGGAGAAAACTAATCAGTAAAGTACTGAACCCTTGCATGATATTCTAACCATTGTTACCAAAAGAGCACAGTACAAATTAGTTTTTGCAGTTCTTGTAAAAATACGAGTTTCCAGCACTTTCTCAAGGCAGTTTATAACTTGCAAACTGCAGCCCTGTTTGTGCAATTCATTTCATTATTATACAGCTGAACTGAGTTATCACCTGGTGTTAAAATGATTGATTTTTCAAATGTGATTTGTATTGGCTGGAGGCATTTTGACTTCCAAGTGACTCAGCTAAGTTCTATCATCAAGAAAATCATGGTCCATCTCTCACCAGATGGGTAATGGCTCCACAACGGAGAACAGAAGCTCTGTAATATATGAGCTAATCAATGAGTACAACAGAGATTAGGAGTTTTTCATCGTTAAGCATTACCAAGATTAAACATTTAATGGTTAAGCATTATCAAGGCCAGAGTGTTTTGGCTTTGACTGATTACATGTATTACTGATAGTGGGATGAGGATCTGACTCAAAGTGCCATAAAGCTAAGTAATAGCTAGGAGGCATTTTAGGTACTTTGCAGGCACATGGTGTCTACTTTTAATACATGCTGTCCTCTTTCCAAGTTCCTTTGGCAAGATGAAAAAGCCAACACTGCCTGCTACAAGTCATGCCCAATGCCTCCAACATACAGAAGTTAATCAAGATCTGTCTGCTGCAAGTCTAGTGATAAAAACTCATTCAGGTTTTCTAGATTCCAGAAAAGACACCTGAGAATGTTTTTCCCCAGTATTTTCCCCTGGCTTCCTGCCTACTCCTCACCCCTGTGAGTTAGCAACAGTTACAGATGAAGCTTCAGATCTTTATGCTTTTCCATTTTCAAGGTGGTTCAGAATCAGTTAATTTTACAGAATTCTTGCTAATACAAGCTGAAGTTTACTGAAAATCTAGAAAGTCCAGCACTTTGGATTTGATCCAGATCAGACCATTTTCCTTGAACAACTTTGTATGTGATACTTTATTATCTTATTTCAGAATAGTCTAGCCAGAATAATTAAACACAGATGTACGCTGAAAGAATTTTCCCCTTGATGCCCCAATTCTGAGTAACAAAATGTTTCTTACCACAGAATCAGCTATATAGCTGCATAAAAAAATATCTACTGCTGTATCTATCACATTGGCAATAGGCTTGCATGCTGCCACTTCCATGGAAATCTGAAAAAAAAGAGTTTAAAAAATTACAGTTTTAAGTATCTAACAGAATAAAGTAAGAATCTCTAAATTTGCTTACAGCTAGAGTTTACTGAATTGTTTTGTCTTACTCTATCCAAATTCTAAATACCTAACAGTAAAATATCCTATCAACTGAAAGTCTTTTAAACATCAGCTTACTTTCTCAAAGGCTGCAGCTGAAGATAGAAAAATAAAAGATGTTAACAATGTCAGTTTGAACTATGCAGGGTCAGGTTCAGTACAGTACCAGCACAAATAGTACATTTCAGGCTAGCCCTGACAATGATACTGTTAAATTTGCACTGCATTCCAACAAACACAACTCATCATTTCCATTCTGCAAGTGCAACAAAACTACAGGAGACTGATTTTCCCACTCACAGTAAGTACAAAAGTATTAAATCCTGAAACTATAAAATGCACTGTCAAAGTAATATCATTATTACTATTTATTTTATTACTAATACTGTTTAGCTTTCTTATTTTTAAACACAGCTTCTCTCAATAAAGTAAATGTGCCTTACCGACTCCTTGACCCATTCAGTGTACTGCTCAAAGTAGCCAATTATGGTATCCATGTACTTTTTTGTCTCCTAGGACCAGATCAAAGAGAACAAAAGCAAATTAACCTCTATCTCTGTGACACCATAAATTAATGTCCTTTGACCAAACAGAGCTTACCTGTACAATAACTTGAGAAGCATTGTTATTTATGAGATTCTGGGCAGCATTAACAGCGCTAATGACGTTTTTCACCTTAACCTGAACAGGAAGAGATGGTGTTTAATATAAACAAATCCCCTTCAGGCTGTTGCAATGGCTTCTACAGCCACTGCCAGGAACCCATTCTCTTGATAAACCAGTGTCAATGTCTTGTCAAAACCTGACAAAAAATGCAATTCCAGACAGAACATGAGCCTGCCTAAGGATTCATGATCATCTCCATATTGTCTCATTCTGAAAAAAGGATGTGTCAGTGGTTATGTGTTATCTTTTCCTGGAACCTACATAACTAATTTATATACTGGGATAGTTTTATCTTCCACTCTTTCCTTAAATCGATGTCTGTATATGCACTACAGACACACAAAGCACACAGGAAGAAAACAGTGGGCCATATACCATCACAACAACTCTTGATGACTGAAATAGGATTCTGTAGACAGAATATTCCCCTAACCAAGGGGCATAATCCTGAAGGACATACACAAATGACAGTGTACACAGAGCCTGAGAAAATAGACATGTTTCTTAAATATATTTTAGAGTCAAACATCACCCCCTTCTTATCAACACCTTAGGTCATGGCTTCTTTCCTCCTCGCCCAGTTTCAAGTCACAGATTCTAACAGACACCTAGCTGCTCTGCTGCTGTGGATGGCTGAAAACTGTAATGAGAACCACTAGGGTCGGTAAGGCCCATAAAGCTGTTGAGACTATAACTATGCCACTAGCATGGCTGGATTCTTGCTACCAGAGCCAAGGCAGGCTGGTGGCTGAAAGCTTTACTTCCAGGAAAGCAACCATCCTATTGCTCACTCCCTGGCAGAGTGAAGCCAGCTGTCTCACTGTGGTGCAGGCACTGCTTAGAGGGGAAATGTGGGCTGCCCTGGAAAAGCCTCTATACAGATCCAGGATCCCAGAGCAAGACTGCTGGTGCAGAAGCAGGAATCTAATGAGTACAACCTAAGGAAATAGTGGGAGCCGGGCATGGAACAACAGGTGGTTAAGGATGTGAATCACAAAGTTCTACTTTGTCAGTTGCACTTCAGCATTGTGTTTTGTGGTTGTTCCCCCCAAGTTTTGCTTTCAAGGATTCTAGAAAAGACATCCCTATACTCTGAGGAAAACGAATAACACACTACATAAACTGGTACTGAAGCCTATTTCATCACCTGACAGTTCAGTTTACAATTCATACTCCCCAAACCATTCCAAATGTTCTTTTTTTTTTTCTTAATTTTTCTTTTTACACATAAGAGAGATCTAAATCCTTATTACTTCCTCAATGCATTACAATCTCTTGCAATAACAGAACATGTAGAAATAGAAAACTGCACTGAAAATATGCATATGCAGCAGAGGGACTTAAAACACAAAAATGTTCCTGTTGCCAGAACGAAAAGCTTACCATAAGTTCAGATGATGTCCTCTTCAGTAACCTAATGCTCTGATTTAAAGTGCTCTGTTGGAAAGGAGGGGAGAAAAAAGCTTCAAGTCATTACTACAGGTAAGCTTTAAGCTCATATTCATACTCTGATCTTCTATAGATGATTTTGTTAATAATACAACATGTATGCATTAAAGTTAATACATTGTGGGTTTAATCATTGAATCAGTACTTCACCAACAGCACTGATTTAACTAAAGTTAAATGCAATAAACTAAGTAAGATTGGAGAGAAGATGGAACAGTTAAACTCAGACCTAAATGTTCAGAGAATTCTATATTGTGCAATTTCTGAAGGGAAAAAGCACTTACCCTAGCTTTAACATATTTCTTGACAGTCAGTTTTGTAAAAGAAAAAAGAGATGAGAATAATTAGGAGTTAATTAGGAAAGAACAGCATAGAATCAGAGTGAACCAGAAGGCCTAGTATTTTTCTGTAAGTGGTACAGACACATGATATCAGATGCTAGGATAAACTAAAAGTCTTCATGTTATGTAGAGGAAAAAGCAGCAACCTAACATGCAGGAAGATTCACTGCTTGATACTATACAGGTCTGTATCAAAATCAGGCAGAAGCAGCTCTTTTGCATATTTCATAGCATCAATAAAAAAGACTTTGGCTCTGCATACTACTCCCAGGAGCTTGCAATTCCAATTCCAATACTGTTAAGTGACTGCTAACTCCAAGAAATAAAGTGTCAAAGTGATAGCAGCTTTTATTACTGAAGACCACTGACAAGCAAAAAAAAATGAGTAATTCAGGGGGTTTTAGGGTTAAGAGTTTTGTAAAGTTCTCCCCTGTTTCTTCTTCTATTCATCTATAATCACAAATAGCTATAGAAAAAAATGGGGAAAAGGCCATTATTTTAGACAGCATTAAAAAACCGCATCATTTTAAGTAAGAAAACTATTTATTAAACACATACTTTAGCCAGGTTACTCTTCATTGACACAATCTGTGCTTATAGAAGTCCAGCTTTCTAATCTCTTTAAGAGATTTAGAGATTTGTATTTTCTACAAGTATGTTTCAGTATTGCTTTAATGTTTTACCATAGCTTGCTCCAGTGGAACAACTTGCTGGTTATGAATCATTCGAATGTTGTTTGCATGTCCTTTTAAGGCATTTTCCAGTGCTCCTTTTGGCTGCAAAAAATGCAATTATACAGAATTGTTCAGTAACTTCAAAGCTTTCCAACAAAGCAAAAAAACAATGAAAATTACACATCCACTCCAGAACAGCTCATGCTAAATATGGGGTATGGCAAGCTGAATTCCTCAGCACAAGGAGGTAAAAAAAAAAAAACAACAACCACTGTATTAGTAATTCAAACCTCAGCAACCAAAACCAGATATACTACCTTGCCTTTTGGCTGTAACATCACCAGGACAGATTTAGCTGAAGAGAATTTTCACATGATGCACTAAGTCATTTTAAATACAGCAGAGTGAGCACATCTCCCTCACACTTGCCACAAGCCAAACTTGACTGCAAGAACCCTGCAGCAGTGCACCCCAGCTGGGACAAGCACCTCCCAGTCAAACTTGGTTTTGTTTTGGAAATGTGAACATCAGCCTGAGGCACCCTCTGCTTTCCAAGGGGCACAGAATTTTGAGTATTTTCAGCCAGTCACTTGGAAAAGCACCTGTGAAAGGAATTTCACCTTTGAGTCAGAAGATGTGAGTCCCTGTTCTGATTTTAAGTCCAAATGCCTGTCTGGAGCTCAGGCCCATTTCCAAATACTATAAAATATGATTTCACTCTCATATATATTTATTTTTAATTTCATTTTGGTGGCAAAACCAAACAATCTAACTTTTAGAACACATTATATTATTGGAGTTTTGGCCTCTTTTTTAAAGACATTTCATAGATTATACTTAATAGTATCTAAAGGAAGAAATAAAAACACACTCTGTAACAGTGAACGCACTTATTTACACAATTTTTTCTTTTATATGAAGAAATTACTCCATCTGATCTATTCTCAATTCTGATTCTTCCTTAGGAGTCTTCTACAAAAAACAGTGAAAGCAATCTACCAGCACAATACACTTTCCTTTATGGAACTATGTTTGAAGAGCCCCAATGCTCACTTAAACCCAGAGCTGTCTAACCTTGACATGAGTGTATGTGTGGCAGGAAAAACCCAGCAGCAAGTATGACTNGAAAAGCTTACCATAAGTTCAGATGATGTCCTCTTCAGTAACCTAATGCTCTGATTTAAAGTGCTCTGTTGGAAAGGAGGGGAGAAAAAAGCTTCAAGTCATTACTACAGGTAAGCTTTAAGCTCATATTCATACTCTGATCTTCTATAGATGATTTTGTTAATAATACAACATGTATGCATTAAAGTTAATACATTGTGGGTTTAATCATTGAATCAGTACTTCATCAACAGCACTGATTTAACTAAAGTTAAATGCAATAAACTAAGTAAGATTGNACACATGATATCAGATGCTAGGATAAACTAAAAGTCTTCATGTTATGTAGAGGAAAAAGCAGCAACCTAACATGCAGGAAGATTCACTGCTTGATAATATACAGGTCTGTATCAAAATCAGGCAGAAGCAGCTCTTTTGCATATTTCATAGCATCAATAAAAAAGACTTTGGCTCTGCATACTACTCCCAGGAGCTTGCAATTCCAATTCCAATACTGTTAAGTCACTGCTAACTCCAAGAAATAAAGTGTCAAAGTGATAGCAGCTTTTATTACTGAAGACCACTGACAAGCAAAAAAAAATGAGTAATTCAGGGGGTTTTAGGGTTAAGAGTTTTGTAAAGTTCTCCCCTGTTTCTTCTTCTATTCATCTATAATCACAAATAGCTATAGAAAAAAATGGGGAAAAGACCATTATTTTAGACAGCATTAAAAAACTGCATCATTTTAAGTAAGAAAACTATTTATTAAACACATACTTTAGCCAGATTACTCTTCATTGACACAATCTGTGCTTATAGAAGTCCAGCTTTCTAATCTCTTTAAGAGATTTAGAGATTTGTATTTTCTACAAGTATGTTTCAGTATTGCTTTAATGTTTTACCATAGCTTGCTCCAGTGGAACAACTTGCTGGTTATGAATCATTCGAATGTTGTTTGCATGTCCTTTTAAGGCATTTTCCAGTGCTCCTTTTGGCTGCAAAAAATGCAATTATACAGAATTGTTCAGTAACTTCAAAGCTTTCCAACAAAGCAAAAAAACAATGAAAATTACACATCCACTCCAGAACAGCTCATGCTAAATATGGGGTATGGCAAGCTGAATTCCTCAGCACAAGGAGGTAAAAAAAAAAAAAAAACAACCACTGTATTAGTAATTCAAACCTCAGCAACCAAAACCAGATATACTACCTTGCCTTTTGGCTGTAACATCACCAGGACAGATTTAGCTGAAGAGAATTTTCACATGATGCACTAAGTCATTTTAAATACAGCAGAGTGAGCACATCTCCCTCACACTTGCCACAAGCCAAACTTGACTGCAAGAACCCTGCAGCAGTGCACCCCAGCTGGGACAAGCACCTCCCAGTCAAACTTGGTTTTGTTTTGGAAATGTGAACATCAGCCTGAGGCACCCTCTGCTTTCCAAGGGGCACAGAATTTTGAGTATTTTCAGCCAGTCACTTGGAAAAGCACCTGTGAAAGGAATTTCACCTTTGAGTCAGAAGATGTGAGTCCCTGTTCTGATTTTAAGTCCAAATGCCTGTCTGGAGCTCAGGCCCATTTCCAAATACTATAAAATATGATTTCACTCTCATATATATTTATTTTTAATTTCATTTTGGTGGCAAAACCAAACAATCTAACTTTTAGAACACATTATATTATTGGAGTTTTGGCCTCTTTTTTAAAGACATTTCATAGATTATACTTAATAGTATCTAAAGGAAGAAATAAAAACACACTCTGTAACAGTGAACGCACTTATTTACACAATTTTTTCTTTTATATGAAGAAATTACTCCATCTGATCTATTCTCAATTCTGATTCTTCCTTAGGAGTCTTCTACAAAAAACAGTGAAAGCAATCTACCAGCACAATACACTTTCCTTTATGGAACTATGTTTGAAGAGCCCCAATGCTCACTTAAACCCAGAGCTGTCTAACCTTGACATGAGTGTATGTGTGGCAGGAAAAACCCAGCAGCAAGTATGACTGAATGATGCAAGAGGTAGAACAAACACACCAGGAGCCTCCCCTAGAGCCCTCCTCCACTTGAGGAGGGGTGGATATCTCATACATTCCAAACAAGGTGGTCTCACTCTGCTGTGACCCTCAGCCATCCAAGCAATTGTAGCACATGTGAAACACAACCCTTCCTCCTGCATCACAGAGCAGGAATCTGTCTTGGGCCAGCATCCAAACCACAACCCCCATTCTGAAAAGTGAGTATGACCTGACTGGACATGCATAACAAACAGGTCAATTGAACAGTCACTGTCTGTTAACACAGATCTGTGCCACTTGCAGATTCATTTGTGGGCAATGTTGCAGCAATACCCTCTGAACACTGTCCTGCATTCAAAAAGCCCTTCAAAGAAGAAAGTTTCTTTTGTGCATTCTCCCTCCACAACAGAGCTCCAGTTCTCATTACAGTCCTTACAAGCTGCCACAGTATTAATTTTGTTGCTAATTTAAAAAAAATCTCATGCTCACTAACTGAAAAAAATTAATTCAAATAATTTTTCAATCATGATCTAACCAATTTTTCTTCCAACTGAGACCCTAAAACATGAAGATCGTAAGAGGAAATACTATAATGGAGCATTCTCCTCACTGTCCAAGCAAAGAGTGGAATTTAAGAAAATACACTTTCAAAGCAGAAAATGTACAAGAGTATACAAAAATCAATAATAAGCAATATTTAAAATACAGCTCATACGCAACACTGTTCTTCAGTATTTTTCCTTACATGACATTGCACCATGTATGTAAATGTTTGAAGTACAAAAATTCTCCCATATACTTTGCTATGTATTTATACTTACATGACATATAAATTATATATTTTATGTATTATTGTATTGCTGAATTGAACTTACCAGCTGGTCTGCTCTTGCTTCTAAATCATTAGCAAATGAGAGAAGATCCACCTTGGTAACACTTTTATTGATCTGAAACAAGACGTGAGCAGTAAGAAAAGGAGTATGCTGTTATTTTACTTACAGACAGTTTGCTCTTAACCATACCACCTCCTCTGACTGCTCTTTATGTTTTTGTTTATTAACTTTAACTTTTTAAGTGCTTTTTTCCAAACTTGTATGACCCTCCAAAACATGGTGTTTCACACAAACACAGATTTTGCTGTTTTGTCCATTGGTAAAGAGACATTTTATATTTTGTCCCAGACATGTCTGTAAGTTGACTACAGTCTCACCTCTGTCAAATATGCTGAAAAGTCTATCCCATCTATTCCTGAAGAGCTGAAATTCAGAAGATTCTCTTTCCCAATTTCATCCAGCAGAATGATTTTGCTGAGGTTTATCTGAATGTGCTCAATTTTAAGTGCTACATCTTCTGTATACTGAGAGAGAAACAAAAGAAAGTACAAAAGTAGTTTGCAACCAGCACATACTCTGCTCTAGTCCCTGCCTAAAGCATCCTTCTTTTGCTGACTCCTCATTTCCATGAAGAAGCACACATTGATTTTTTGCTCACATCAGTTTAATTCAATTAAGTTGAACAGAATCCACCAGGCCATGGTCTAACCTGCCTTTGTCTCTTTCACACCAATGGATTACTTGCCTTCCATTCTGTTTTAACTAACATCCCTCCAGGAAACGTTATCCTTTAAGAATGTTAAGTTCTACCCCTGGCTCTAAGTAAGGAAACCTAGAGAAGTCAGTATCTCACTTGTGGCCAGGACAGACACTCTTTGCCACAGGACTGGATAAGACTCCTCTAAATACCTTTAGTGGTGACTAAAGGTGATTGGTTATTGTTACTTGAACCTTTCTGCACTGCAAAAACTGTGTTACCTGCAGTAGCTGCAGAGCTATCTATAGTTGAGGTATCTGAAAATCTGACTTCCCTTCATGGCCTCCTCCATTAGTTCATTGTAGAAACTCAAAATAACTTTGCCTCTTAGTGAATCTGCCTTGTTCATTTTCATTGTCTATTATCTGGGACAGGGACTGTATCTATTAGGTGGATATAGTGCCTGGCAGAATGGAATATGTATCCCCAAGGGGTTGCTGTAATGAAGACAGGTATTACACACAACCACAAAATTAGTACAGTCCTGTAATGACAGTGCAGTCATACATCATTACAGCTTAACTCAAAAGACTGTTTTACCCCAAATACTACCAAGCAAAACTAGATTTTTAGAACCAAGGTATATCATGCCCTTGATCAACATAATCTGAATGGAATCAGAGAAGAACACACACAGAGAGTCATTTATATAAAAAAAAAAAACTGTCACTGAATACCATAAGCAGTCTTAAGAAGACAGACTTCAACCTTCCACACAAGTTCCAAAGTTAAAACAAACAATATTATCTGCACATAAAAAAAAAGAACATCAGAAAATCTTCCCTGGCCCACTGAGACTGGTAAAAAATATCTTATTTGTAAATCAAATGCTTTCTTTCAGATTAGCTTGGGCAGGTCCTGCCTCCCCATAGGACGTTTTGTGTGTAAAAACCGAAATCCCATAAAACCCAGACACTCTATATGGTGTTTCAAGAGTCAACATCCTTCAGAATCATGCACTCATTCATAGTTTCTTTACTTACCATACTAATATTTAAAAGCTCATTGATATTAAACAGATGTTCCAGGTGAAGGGAAGTATAAATTCCTTTGTTTTCCTTGCAATCACTGTAAGAATACAAATACACAGATCAGCCTAAAAACCACCTTGAGGACCAAGTATTAACAGAATGATTAACAATGTTCTCTTATTCTAAGAAAATCAGTCCTTTAGAAAACGAAATATTGATTCTATTTTTTGAAGCTCAGTCAATAAGAGAAGTGATTAACAGTTTCTGAAAGATGCAAAGTATTTTATCAATTAGCTTGACTAGTATTGTCATACAGTAGTACACTGACTATCTCTAATAACTCATACATAGGAAAAAACTGGTTTTGCTTGTGAATCACTACAGTCAGAATGTCTTCTGGAACATGTGCCATTTTTGGATGTGCCCGAAATGTGAATCACAGGAAGATACCACAAAATCAGTATGTAGAAGCTGAATGAAATAAAAAAAATATTAAATATGAACTGAATTAAATCTTAATCATAACTCTAATACCTGTACACTTTTTCAAAAGTCAAGTTTACATTCGGATTTTTAAAGATGATGCCAGCAAGATAATTTTTCCAGTGCTTATTTAGTAAGTAAGGTGTATCCAAAACCTAGAAGACAGAATTCAGTAGTGTTACTATAATTCCAAGTTTCTTTATGTATTTATTCATATGTGGTCTTTTGACACATAACCACATCTAAGCTTATCACCCACTAATGAAAATACAAGCAAAACAACAAATTCAAACTCAGTAAGTGAATATTAAAACCCCCCATTACCAAGGAACAACTGAATCAGAAAAATCTGTCTCCAAAGGGAGACAGGCATGCAGTGTTAAAGTAAATTCAATCAAGAAAGGATGAATGTCTCTAGTTTATAAGGAGGAAGTAAAACCAGATCCAGATTCACTTGAAGTGTCCTTAAAAATGATATGCCATATAGAATGGACTAGGCCATTGGGACACATGGGGATTCTATTATTGTTTAATGACATGAATAATCTCACCTTGAATAAATTTTTATCTTCAAAGGGCTCACAGACCAATTTTTCTACATTTCCACCTGTGACAAAAGTCAGCACCACTACAATCATCAGCACCCAGGAGAAAAGAAAACTGAATCCAACACCACTGAAAAAGAAGTTGAGTAAGTTTTTGCTTTATAAGAACACACTGTGTATACATACATATATATATATACATATACATGCTTGGGGCAACAGTGAAGCCAACAGTTAGCAGCTATAACAGAAATCTGAAAACTGATTGATTGTTCAAATAGTTCTGTTTTCCAAATATGTTCTTGCCCTCTGAAACATCTTAAATGTTTCAGTCCTGTAAAGTTTTCAACTAAAATGCATTTGAAACCTTACATTAGCATTGGGCATGGAAACTATTTTAAGAATTACATTAAAGGGACATAAAACCATACAGTTTTCTTTTTTAAATTGAACTCTCTAGTCTTGTGGTCTCAAAAATGTTTTAGGCTTTCAGATGCAATCTTCTCCTGCACCCAGCAGAAATTACATTAAACCACTCCTAGGCACTCCTCAACCTCAAACATCTAGAAATGCTCTCAGGTAATTGGTCAAGTGTTTCTTGTCTCCTTGCATGGCTTTTTTTGAAACTTTGAACAGATGTTCCAAGTCTACTATAAAGTTATGACTTTCCCCTAATATATTCTATCATCTGTCCCAAGTTTTTGCAGTTTCCAAAGGGACTTACACAGAAATTCATTAGCCACAGTACTCACCATACAATGGTAAATTCAGAGGTTTTATCCTTCAGCTGTGATCCTCAATGAACTAACAACCCCAAGGCCCTCAATGTAAGCACGTGCAACTGGTATTTATTTCTGTTTTTTCTCAGCACATATATCTAGGTAACAAACCAAATTCTTTTCATATCTATGTCCCTCAAAAACTCAACCAAACCAACTTTCTACCTTTATTTTCTTTTCCCCTGGTAAGTGAAACTTACGCCATAAGGAAGTTTCCTCCAGTGTTGGAGATACAGCCTCTGGTTGTTGGAGAAGCATGTTTATCAAACCCACAGGTGCCACATAGCAATCCAAGGTAATAGAAGACCAGAATCAGGACCAACATGCAGCACAGAATGAGACAACCCAGCCACCTAAGGAATAAAAAATGAAGTTTTTGGTTCTTTTCACACGAAGAACACGCTGGAGACCTTCAGGAGACATCATCCAATACTACATTCCCAAATGTCCCACTCGTGGCTCTGTTTGAGCAACCAGTGTCAGCAAAGATAAACACACTTGCTACACTAGCATATATTTTGGGCCAGCACACAGTCACTGCTGGATTGCAGTCAGCTGCTGCTGAAGGACTTTTGGAACAAACGCGGCAGGAACAAGGTGTTCCCCAGTTCCCACAGTTCCCACAGGTGAACTCTGCTGAAGTGTCAAACTGCTCCAAATGGAGCAAACAATTACTCAAAGGAAGCAGATGTTCAAACAGCAATTTATTCAAGAATAAATAGAGACATTTATCAATGTGGACTAGATATTGGTCATGAAGTAGATAGTTGCTCTTACTGTGAGGCTTACTAACACCATGTTAAGCTTGTAATTGTAAATAACTATATTTCAGGTTGTAAAAACCTAGGCTTTACGTGTCTGTGCCATACTGCTTTCAATGTATGGAACAGTTAATGGAACTTGATCAGGAGAAATATCTCGGATAGGAAATGAACTTTCATTTTTTTATTAATTACATCACATAACAGTTCTATCTGTCCAGGTATTTGGAGGATATCCATTTATTCACACATTATATATATATATATATCCTTTCATCCTTTCTCAATGTCCTCTGCACTTTTTTTCCCTTCTGTTGTCACTTCTTCAGCTTTTATTTTTAAAGTTCCCTTTTCTTCTCCCTGTACTTTTGTAGAGCAAAATCTTTAAAAGAACTATTGCAATGAACATGCACAGTCAATAAAAATAAAAATATGAATGCAGACAGGCATATTTATAAAAGGATACTTATTAAGAACTACAAAAAATGCACCTGTAATTAAGAAAGGAATACATAGAACTTAATTTGGACAACTACAGGCTTATTAGTTTCATTCGTACTTGAAGTACTGTTAGGTTAGGTTTGACAAAACCAGGTATTTAAGTGCCAAAAAGACAAGATATATTCTTCTGTAGCAGAATCTACCAATATATTTATTTGATTAAATGCAATATGAGCTTCAATGAAGTATCAATAAATTTGTCAGATTAAGGCTCACCACAAAAACTGTCAGATAAGAGACAGGTTAAAGGTAAGATTCTAAGCAAGGTTCTAAAAGTTCAGTTTTCTGTTCACTTTTATTTATCACTGCATTAAAGCCAGCAACATACATTCTGTAGCAGTGAAACTGATTATGACACAAACAAAGAAGCAAATATTGATTATACAGTCAACTAAAGCATCAAACAAAGTGTAGGGAGACTTTGATGAGCTTGTGGACAGGAATGACTAAATCTGGACAAAGATAGATGGTATGAAATGAAAAGCTTTACACGTCAAAATATAAAGTTACACAACTCTAAGAGACACAAAAGTCTCAAAAATATGTTTTTTTCAAGGTACAATCTACCACAAAGACAGTACTACACCAGTAAGGGCAATCATGGGTGCACAGAGATTTCCAAGGCATGAGGCAGACTCCCTGCTCCTGCTCTGCAGGACAAAAGGTGCAGTAACAATGGACTGCCTTCAATGCCTCTCTAATCCTCTGCCCTCACAATTCCCAGCAACTTAATGGAAACAACACCTAGATAAAAGATCACCCTGGCATTCTGAAATAATCAGTTCCTTTGGGTGTTAGGTCTTTGATGTCTTCCTGTACCTATCCTTCCTGAAAAAGACCTGAAGGTCTACAGCACAGAAACTACCTCCTGCTCTGTGGTGAAACAGCACCCAGTTACTGATTAGCTGTGTTTTTACCTTTTACCAAAATGCCAGTACCAAACAACTGCTTTATACCTCTTTCTTTCACTGTGTTAATCATTAACAGTTTACTTGCCTTTACAGAACATTAAAATATTACAAAGTATTACCAACAGGTTAAGGTGCTTCAGTCCTGCCTTGTTTCTTGCACTCACCTGTAGAAATCGTACTGCTCCACTAGTGGAAAATAATCTTGAACATATGCTTCACTCTGTGTAAGATACACCATCAAATCTGCCAAAATCTTCTGAACAGGGAGTGCTCTTGTGAAGGTAGTAATATTTGAACCAATGGATTCTAGCACACTTTTGATATCTAAAAGAAAATACATATTTCACTGTTACACATCTATAGAGGAAATTCACATTCCATGTATGCATTATACAATGCTATTAAGCCATTTGCCACATGTAACAAGCAAGCCATGAAGACAAGAGTGAAGGAAGACACAAGCAGGCAACAAAAGCATCAAGCTTCAAAGTAGCACAATGGCATTTCAAAATGCACACTTTGTTTTTAGCATTCAGTTTAATGATTCAAGATGCACACACTGAGCTGGACTTCTTCCTCTTTCCTCTCATTATAATAAACGTGTCACTTTATCTAGCCAACCTAAATCTTGCTTTTCATGCAATATTGCAAATGGCAACACTGAGCATGACAATTAGCTATCAAGTTTACAATGGAGAAGAACAAAATCTATTTAAACTCCATGCCTTGGGAATACAACACTATGAAAGAAATTGGACTGCCTATATCGAGAATCTATACTAGTTATTTTCAATCTTATTAGAAGAGATTACTTAAATGAACTCATTCAAATTAGTTAGCAGCACTCCTGAGGTAACAATCCATTAAGCCATTTTCCCCTCAAATTATGACCAAACATGCTATCCTCTACTTGGAGTTTACATAGACACTATTTAGATATACAAAGATATGATTAATTCACTTATTGAACATATTTTCTAGGTGTAAAATGCAGTTTCTCTATGTTCTTCCCTTCCTTCAACTGGAAACATACTTGAAAAAGCATGATGTGTAACTACAGGTTGTAATTTTGTGGTAGGCAATACTTCCTTCTTTCTCAAAACACAACTGGACAAGACTTTGCCTGTTTTGATGATTACTCCTCAAATCCAACCAGGTAAAAAGTCACAGTTCTTTCAGAAGTTTACAGATAAATGCAATTTTTTCTAGTAAACCTACTTATCTACCTTTGAAACTCAAATTCAGTTTTTGTACAAACAAAGCCCCAACAATTGATAAGTAGATAAATGAAGATGTTTTGTCTGTGTTTACACGTCTCAGATATGGAAAATCTGCTCTAGATTTTCTAATGAAAAGTGTAATATCAGTTTTAGAAAACTGGCTCATTACAGACAAGTTCACACAGTACACTATGCTTATATCTATACTGTGCTTTATTTCGTCCAGGAGAGGAATTAAAAAAAAACCAAACAAACCAGAAAAACTTACAAGGAACAGCTGCTTATATATAATGCAGAACAGGTCCACAATGCAAGAACAAAAATTGAAACAGATTAGTATACATATGCTATACTCCATACAGGTACAGTTAAAGAGCAAAAAGTATAAAGCTCAAGTAACGAAACAACTGGGACAACCATTTAAGTTATCCTAAAGGTGTATTTTGATTTCTACTTTGCTATCCATCACATTTTAATACAACAGTGAGGGGGGTCAGTTTTTCCAATATCACACTCCTAAATATATCACAAACGCATTGGTCAAGGAAAAATAGTTCTCCAACCAAATGAAGCATCAGTGTGAAGTGAGGATCATGAGATTTCTCATTACTTGAGCAGAAAAAAGCCTAACAGATAAAACTCTGCCATAAAATACCACATGGTCTATTTTTAGACTTAATTTAGAATCCTCACCAAGACACAGTTGCTTTCTACAATTTTTTTTCCTCTAGCAAAAATATAAAAAAATAGTTAAGTTTCACATTTCCATTTTTAATGATATTTAGCCAAAAATATATTACCAATAAAAGAAAAAAACATTAAACAAAGTGAACAGATAGTTTGTCCTCACCTGATAAAATGTTCCTGGTCTGATTCACCACCAAGTCTGGAGTATCATTAAATGCTGCATAACCCTAAGAAAAAAAAGTGAAAAAAATATGGCATATTTCTCATGGTAAAATTGTTTGCAGATTTTTTTCCCTTTATTCAAGGATCAAAAGTACACACATACTAAAATGTACATGGTAATACTAAGAAAAATAAGGTTTTATCCCTGCATATTAGAAAAAGTAAAAGCAAAATAGGAACTCTAAGTATATTTCAGGTTTAGTTTGGTCTCCAGAATATTCCTTAGGGAAAAAAAAAGTCCGTATTTAAATACACATGAATCAGTCAAAGACACCACAAACTTTGCTGCCTGTCAGATCTCAGTTCATCTAAAAGCCAGAAACACACATATGAAGTTTCACCAAGTGAAAGGAGTTACTCTGTACCAGCCTAAACCTCCTGTTTCCAAGTCTCTGCCTTCCATACATGAAATTCACATTACAAACAATGCAACCCATTTGCCTCTAAAGACTTTGCAATGCCTTGGACCAAGCCCAGTGGCTCATTTGGACAGAAAGGAGAAACCACTGCAGTGGATACTTGAAGCTTCATTCCCTGCAAGCCTGATCACTGCAGAAGCAGGAAGGAGTCTCAAACCCTACACACAGCCCTTGGTTTCACAAAGTGCCTTCTAATCCTAGCCCACGTTTTCAGATTCCTAGATTTTCCAACTACTCAAACTAAGCCATTCTTTTCCTATGTGAAGATCATAGGGGCTTTTTAGAAAGTCCTGCAAAAATACTAACAGTCATTACACTTGGTCTACTGCACCAGATTCAATGTTCAATATGTACACAAAAACATGAAATAAATATTTCAAGATAACTAGAATACAAATAAACTAATTAGGAGACCATGGATTTTTTTAATTTCTTTTGTTTGAACAAAAAGTAGAGAGCATACTACTGGATCAATGTTTCTGTCTTTTCATTTTTTCAGGACAGTTCTTTCAAGCAGACAACTTGCAAAACATTTTAGATTTATATTATCCTGGAGACACAAAGCACTACATTCATACTTTCAAGTCTCAAATCTTGGCCAAACAATGAGAGCTATCCAGCCATGAAGGAGGTTGAGGTGGCAACAAAAGAATTCTGCTTGAGAAACCAAGGGGAAACAAGTGACACACATATCCCAGTTTATTCATTAACAGTTTAAAAATCTGTCAAGAAACATACCTTTTGAACCAGACTAGAAAGGTCTATTTTCAGGACATCATTGATCTTTGCAAGCTGTGAGCTCACACTTGGTAACTGGGAAAGAAAAAACATGCCTGAGTCACATCGAAGTAGCAGTTTTGCTAATTCAGTAAATATTTCAATGTTAGGAGAGAGGGTAAAGAAACTAAAGTGATCTTTAGGAGAATGTTCCTAAACACTCCTGAAAACTCTGCTGTACAAAAGTAAAGCTCAACTCTCAGCACTTTTGGGAGGGCAGGTCATTTCACTGCCCAGAGCAACACTTTAACAAATGACACACATTTTATCCTTTTCTACACAGAAGATGAAAACAGTGACCAGAATTACCCAGACACAGAGAAAAAGGGAAGGTCACTCATCTCACAAGTGACAACACACACCGAGCCATTGAACTGCAGAAATACTGCTAGACTTAATCACATTTTTAGAGTCTGAAAAGTATTATTAAAAGATCTTACCCCACTAAAATTGGCATTGATGTTCAGTTGAGCTAAAGAATTCCTGATGATATTGCAAGTTGAGGCAGCCTGAGCTGCATTGCATGCAGAGTCATTGAGGGTGTTGCTTAGGTGCATTTTAACATCTGTCAAGTTTGCATGAAGTCTCTCTGTTCCCTCCTGCAAAACCTCTACAGAGACACTCACATTTTCCAGTGCTTCCTTCGTTTCTCTGATGGCTGTAAAGATGCGAAATTTTTAAAAAAACACTTTTGTTAGAAAGCAGCCTATAGATACAGACATAAAGTGAAAGTGTACAAGATCAAATGATCTTCTTAACAATACTGACTTAATTACTGCCTCCCTCACAGAAAACCCCTCTAGCACAGAATATGTACTTATTGCATATAAAAATATACCACTTAGGCTTTAGAAATTAAAGAAATTATTGTGCTCAGGTTACTCTTATTAAAATTTCATCCACTTCCCACTTTTCTGTCCTTTCCCTACCTCTCCTTCCTCAGTGGTTTCAATAGAGAACTTTAATGCTTGGTCATTAGAAACTAAAAGCCCTTATCCATCAAACTTTTACTTTCAGTATTTTCCTTATAATCCTACTCACAAATCAAATAGCTGCAAGATGAAAGGTAAGGAGATCATGTTGCATCAGCCAAGCAATAGTGAGTGTTCCACACTGTCTGGCTTTAGATTCCATCCCAATCACACCAAATGAACAAAAGAAAATGAAAGGAACCCCAAACACTGCACAAGTGTTTAGCACACAAAGAATCACAGACACAACTAAGAATACACAATACACATGATTTTTACCTTTGATAGCCCTTTCCACTTTGACTTCAAGAAAAATAAGAGAAATAAAGCAAAAAAAAAGGAGAACGATGACAAGTGAATGAGAAAGAATTCATGGGTTAAAAAAAACTAAAACCAAAGTGACTCAAGTTCATGGATGCCTTCCCTTTGCTCTGAAAACTGTATTTGATTCCTGAAAAATGAAGGCCTAAATGGAAAAATAATAAAGGAGTATTTTCCCTAAACAGAGAAGGAACTAAGAATGAGCAATGCCAAAATCAAAGGTGCAATGAAGAAATGTTGGTTAACCTCTTGTAATAATCTTGGCAGTATACAGGAAAAAAATCCCTGATGTGTTAAAAGACTAATCTGCAAACAGTTATGGCTATAATAATTATGCAATTTTAAAAGGACAGATTCCCTAATCTCCCTTATATTCAACAGTAAGGGACAGCAACCTGAAGTAGGAAATTCAGATTTCATCTCTAGTCAATGACTGTCAAAACTAAGTATCAACAATAACACATGAATTTTGATTTAGCTTTTAAATTTACTTATAAATCTTAAGATGCCTGAAATCCTCTGTTTAAAAGAAATATCCAGACATGTAGAAAAACGGTAAGTTGACTCATGGTATTGTACAAAACTACCCCATGCTGTGCCTGTTTTACCATGGCAATAGAACACTATACAACAACATGCACATCTTTACCTCCTGCCATTGTCAGTGCTGCATCAAGTGCAGGACGTACTTCTTTCCCCAGCTGTTCTTGAACTCTGCTTCCAAGCACAGGTCCAACATCTGCAATATGAAGAGATGAAAAACCCCAATGCATTATACACTAGCTCAATTTAAACTATCTCTCAAACTACCTGCTGTCAGACTCTTTACTTAACAAATGCATGTATTATGCATATACATCTATGTATGCTTATATATATATATCATATATACTATTTCATTTATACATACATATGAATAGCTATGCGTGTATTATTGAAATTTTTCTAAGGCCTGACAGTCAGAACTTAAGTAGGTAATGCAGGGACACAGTTCTGCTCAAGTTAGCTGTAGGCCTACAAATGAAAGAAGTAAATCAAAATACGGTGGAAAATATTCATTAACGCTTGACCACATGGGTAAAGACAGACAAGAGTTTGACAAACCCCACAATATGTATTTCACTGCATTTACTACTATTTTAGGAACAGGATTTTTTCCACAATTTATCTTAAAGAGGTCCAGCACCTGGACAGGGACTTTGTGGCATACTCTTTCACTACACGCTATGTTTTCCAGAGGTGGATTCCTCTTTCTCCTGTTCCTCATGTATCCAGCAGCACCAAGGTGAGCCACAAGCCAGACCTGTCAGCCAGCTCTTAAATCCCTTAAGCACGTTAAGGGCCAGTGCCCTCACACAGCACATCCAGCACAGACACCCACAGCCCCAAACCCTGCAGCCTCACTGCCCACCAACAGAAATGAATCTTGGCTCAGCAAAGCGACACAGAAACGCTCAGCTGGGTGCAGCGTTTTAATGGGACACATCCTTTAGATAATCACCAGGTCCTCTCCATTTTCAGAACACAGCAAATTGATTTTTTCAGTTGTTTTCCTTTTGATGAGATGGGAATACTGCATGGTACAGAAGCACTCCATACTGTCAGTACTACCATGTTTGGCTTGGGATGAGAATTTTTACCAAGCAGAAAACACTTTTCAGCATTTTCATTATGGTGGGCAAGGTGAACTCATTTACAGTTCTCTAGATATTTCTGCTACTGTGGATTCCCTTAGGAAAAAATCCTTCTGTACCCAGGTGTTACACACTTAATTCTGCTATTTCATCGAAATAAAAGCTATTGTATTTGACGATTGCTCTCATCACAGAGCCCATAGGTTCTGTTAACTAACATTATAAATTTACCTTGAGAACAAATAAACATTTATTTTAAAATTTCAGTTTGGAGTGGGTGGGGAAGCATGGAGCTAATACTCGAAATACAAACAACAATTTTTTATTATTACTGTTGTTATCATAGACTCAAAGATTACATCTGTTTTTTAGATCAGTGTTCCTGCTGAGAATTAAGTAGGAAAACTACTTAACCACTGCTACTCCTACTCTCATAGGCATATTCAACATGCAATAAAGCCTCACACAGGCAAGACACATTAACCTCAGGGTATGCCAAACTGGCTTAACTGAAAACTACTTTTAATATACATTTTAAACCTAAACAGAAGCAGAGATTCTGGACATGAGAATCGATTTATTATAAGTGGCACAGTGCCACAGCTGCACAGCTTGATCCCAGCAACAATCCCTCAATTCAACAATGCAAACCTGCATGCATTTATTAACACCTGGTAACAATGCACCTTGAATCATTATGTGTACTGACTATGGTCAGTCCTTTCTATTGGGAATTTTGAAAAGTGAATCTTAAATTACAAAAAATATTCCAAAAAAGTAAAAAGAGTCCTTTTTCTGGTTGTTTTTGTCTACTGAGAGCTCTCAAAGTAATGCCTCACACTGTAACTCTGCTGAAGGGGAAAGTGCAACAGTTCTACTTCAAGTTTTATCTCCTGCTCTTCAACTGCTTGTTCTGAAATGGCAAATACATTAAGTAGCTTTAGAAAGAAGATAAGCTTATACCTCATCTCCTAGCTGAATAGAGGACAAAGGTAGAACAAGAAAAATAAACAGAGATCTCTCTCATTGGAACTATCACAATTGCTAGTAGCTCTGTTCCTTATCTGGCTCCCATTTAAAAACTGAGGACAAATATTCCAAAATATTCCAAATATTCCAAAACTGAAAAGAAAATTAAAATATTAGCCTGACTTATTGGACAATAATTTAATAAAATACTTTCATTTCTGGAAATACTATGCATCATACCAGCTCTGAGACATTTTACATGAAAAGGATTTTAGTCTCATTTATCATTGAGAACAGCACTTCTATTTGAAAACCATACTCTCATAAATGAAATTTCACTTTGCACTACAAGCTAACTACATTATCTTACTGAAGCTTTTAAATACACATTGCTAACCCCCTTTAAATAAAAGTACTTACTATTTAGGTCAGAGAGTGCCTTATCCTTAGTTGTGTTGTACTGGCTCACCAAGTAGTCAATTTGCTGAGAAGAAAATGATTAAAAAATTATTTAAAGAACTGAAAAAAAATAACACCTTTGAATGTGTCAAATAGTCACCCTGAAACAATTGAAATATTTGTGCAACCCCTCCAACACTGGCTTTCTACTGTTTTCAACTAAGTATTTTATTTGCTTAACAGAACTGCACATTAAAGAAAAGTTTGATTGGGGTATCTACTTAATTGGAACACCTCTGTGGTCAATGATTCAGCTCAAAAATATTAAGTAGCAGGAACGATGACCTTGAGGCTTCAAGTCAGTCAGGCCAATAAGATTTTCCACATATTCCAACTCTGTTAATTTGATTTTCTCCTGGCATTAGTTCCTCCTTCATGGAAAGGCATGGCATTGATGTGGTGGCAGTTTTGAAACAATTCATCAACCCAATGGATTTGTATTTGTCAGCCTCTCAGAGCTTCTCTTGTGGAAAGAAGTTGGCCACTCTGTCTTCATACAAATAGTTCTCCTTATCCCCAGATGGATTTGGCCCAATCTCTAACTTGAGCTCTACCAAGGCACCCTAACAATATAAACCAGCAACTCAGTTACCACCAAATCCTGGGTTTGGACAAAAGGTTAATAAAGAACCAATCCAGGTGGAAAACTTACACTAATTTTGAAAAGACATTATTGATTTCTGCATGTTTAAGATAATGCACTATGAAATTCTACCCCAACTGAGCTAAAGTGGTGTAAAGGTTAACACACTTGACAAATGGATTTCCAATTTTAAGCATGATTCAAATGTGCACCAAAGTGTATCTCGCATGCAGTCTCAAACTTTCTGTGAAATAAAGAAAAAGAGACAAAAAAATCCACTCTCTAAACAACCTACTGAACAGTGAATCTAATTAAATATCAAAGTAGGAAATGGACCTCCTTTTTCTAAAAGGAGAAAAAAAAAATTGAGTGTTTCTTACTAAGAAGGCTGTAGGTATATTTTTGCTTATTTATTGTTTTGGTCTACCTAGGTTAACCAATGGACTAAAATTTTGCAGGGCTACAGGTTTTGCATTGTCTCCAGCAGTGTCCCAGACAAAAGGTGATTCTGTACAAACTAAGAGTGTTATCACTCAATACTCACAGCCTGCAAATCTCCTGTGACATGAACTCTTAACACGTGACTTCTTTAGCAAATCCTCTTATGTGCTGTACACACCTCATACTGATGAGTCAAGGACATCAGTTTGAATTTCAGAGCTTTACAGACAATTAGTTGGATACTAGAACTTTTTTCAAAAAACTGTAGCTCTTCTTTCCTCAAGAAATTCTTACAAATATGTGTGTATACATGATACTCATGAACCTTGTCTGAAAAAAATGACTCAGGAGATACAGCTATTAACACCAAGCCTAAAAAAGAAAAGGTAATAATCCCACATTGAAAAAACTAAAAAACCTCTAAGTGAGACTTTGACTAAACTCTGGCAGAAGTGCTCAAGTCCTGACACTTTTAAATTTAATAATTAAGCATTTTTATTAACATTTTAGCTAGTGGCTATTTTTTTTTTCTCTATTAAGGTAGTTGCTTCCACATAACAGATTTCCCCTCTGAAGTTCCCGACTGTTGGAACCCAGCACACTGTCAAGGGGACTCTGGTGGTTTCTGATGTGACTGGATTGATCCTTCTGAGCCCAGCATCAGCTCTGGACTGACCAAAAACACTCTGTTTCAAGAGGGGTTATTGCCATGACCTTCACTCTTGCCACATAACTGCATGAGTTCCACCTATTTCTAATTTATCAGTCATGTGGAAGTAAAACAGATTAATAAAACTGAATTCAAATAATTAAAACTAATGAAAGCCAAGGTAATAGAACTGTCACTTTTTTCCCTCCTACAAAGTCACAAAGAATTGAAATTGCAGATTGTCTACAAGTCTTCCTAATTAGCTTTTTTTTTTCCCAACACAAAAAAAGATGTGCAGAGGACTGCTTATGGAACTCTATGAAAATCTTAAAGAAAATAATCTTTCCTGTTCAGTATGGTACAGCTGGTTTACAGAAAAAAGAGTCCAAAATATTCCTGAAAAGAAGTTATTGTGGCTCTCTCCCAGCCTCCATAGAAGTATGCCCAAAATACAAGGAAACAGGAAAGAGCAAGAAGGAGTCCAAGTTTTCATGTCATACTTTTTTTTATGTTTTCCTTTCAGAACCTTTTTTTTTCCAAATTATCTATCTGCTGCTTGTGATGTACACTAGTTCAGCAGGAGGAAAAAGGCCTACAAGCATCACAGCAACATACTCCCAAAGTATAGCTCTGAAGGTGTTCAAGGAATGCTGATCCATCAGGATAACTCCCAAGCACTCACTGCTGTGTGAAAACATCTTACCTTGCACTCTTTAGTCTATGTAGTGGGACAGACACACAGAGAATAAACAAAATACTGCAGGTGTACAGAAAGAAAGAATTATTTTCTGCAATATTTCTTCTTTACACCTCTTCCCTCCCACCTTAATACCCCATAAAGAAAAAATTCTTTACCGCTGGAGTGTCGTTAAGGAAAACTTTCAGATCTTTAAAATTACTGTTAACCAGTTTCTTTGCTCCTCGGACCTGGTTAGTTAAATGCTGATTGGCAGCATATGCACAGAGCACTCCAACACTAATCAAAATATAGATAACAGATATTTGTTAATGTAAGTACACATTCTAACAAGACAAAAATTATAGCCAAATAAAGTCAATATTATCAAAAGAAAGAAAATTGTTACAGTTCTCATATACACCATGAGGTAGACTATAAGACTGAGCCAAAGGGGCCAATATTGTACCACTAATTAAAATAAAAGAAAGGAAAAGCCATGCTATTCCAAAGTCTTCTGAAATTATTAATGTACAAGTACTAATCCATTTGCATGGGTACTGTCAGAAAATGTGTATAGCCTAAGTGAACTGAATGAGACTTAGAAACATCAGGCTCTTTTACAAGTATCATTAACCTTGACACAGCTACAAGCAAATGCTTGCCAGTTAACTGTGAAAAGCAGTATTTTTCATTTGGTAACTTCAGCCAGATTTATTAAGAATAACAATTTATTGACATAATTGCATGGATCATTCAAAAGCACACAAATAGTCCCTATTAACAAAATAATAATATGCATTTCCTGATACTGAAATAAATGGTGGAAAGTGAGCTAGATTTCTTTTAACCACAGCTGATAATTTTCTATTTGATCACTCCTCACTGTGAAGTTCTCATTATGGCATGGCAGATCTGCACAAACAGTAAGTTAAAAGACAATTAAAGGTCCCATGAGAGACTTCAAAGATCTCTTTTCATACATGAACCTTAGTTTTTTATTTAGCTTAGGTGCAAAACAGACTTAAACAGAAGGATGACATTTAAACATCTCACATTCACAATGGCTAACCTTGCAGAAAGTACCAGAAAAGTCAAGAGTAACCACCAGAGTGATAACAGCCTCAAAACCAGCTGACTACAAATCTATCTGATGGGCTAAGCACCAACTCTGAGACTTAACCAGGAGAAAGCTGAGATGCACTTTCCACAGGCAGGATTTATCCCCCAAGGGCAGACACCGCATGAGCCTGCAGTCAGGTGTGTTACAGGAATTCCTGGTTGGCACATTTGTTAAGTCTCTTACTTTGTACTGCAATTCAACAGCTCAATAACAGACAGGCAGTACCCTGAAAGGCCATTATGGACACCCAAACACAGGAGAAGGGAATCACTAACACAAATGTGGTACTCTACTCCTGCCCAACTGTCAAACTTCCTAAGCTGGGGCATCAAGAAGACTTAGATACTGGCATTTTTAAATAAGACTTCCAGAAAATCTAATCCAGGCCCTCTGTGGGGAAAAAGAAACCATGTGTATGGTAAGTACAATTCTAGCTCCAAAGAATATTCAAAGAAAGCCATAATACAGTCACCTAAATGAAATTATGGAGAGCTAACAGGTACCTAAAATAACACAACCTGTGTATCCTAGCAAGACAGGAGCAAACACCCTGATTTATGATGCTCATCTCCTTCTTCAGTGAATCAGTATCAAACCTTCACCTTTATTTTGCTTTTCCTACTTTAGCTTTTCCAAACAATGTAAAGGCTTGTTCTCCTCATAAAACTGATCACATGTGCAAGAATTTGTTGCTCTGAAAAATACTCTCTGAAGGAAAATTCTAATTTCAAAGCTGATCACAGGGAGAAATGGCAGGACTATATACTACAGGTCAGATCTATTGGGATACCTTTATTAACATTTTTTTCAATATCCAAAAATATTCATGACAGTATGACAGAGATTGACATAAAGAAGTTGCTTCTCTACCCAAAATTTCACAGCTGTCTTCAAATCTGGCTGTTAATTACCCTCCTGGAAGTCACTTAGGAACAAAGGGACACTCACATTTATCCTCCTACTTAAAACGCAGCAAATGGCACAGTTTTATTGCCACTATGACCAACACTCAAGCAGACACTATTATCAGCTACTACCCAAGGAATGAGAACTCAGAATGCCTAAACACCAAAGAACTAAGTAACTTTCAATTCAAATAATTCCATGATTCTATGACTAGCATAGCAAACAAGTTTAGTTTTGGCAATAGTTCAGATATAGGCAATAGTTTAGTTTTGGATATAGACAACATATTATTTCTTTTCACTCTACTGAAACAGCAATTGCTATCAAAATATTATAGCTCTTCTTTGTTAATCAGAAGACAAACTATCTCAAGCTATCAGAAAAAGCAAATATTTACATTGCTCTGAGGCTCAGAGTTTAAAGCCACATCATCATTCTTTAGACAGCATTTTTATGCCCTTTCAATTCTATGCTCAGAGATAGCAAAGGTCAACTGGAAGCTAACAAAACAGTACTTTGTAAGATCTCAGAACAACCATCTTTAGCCTCCTAAATGGAAGAAGTGGGAGGAAACAAGATAGTGGAAATACTTCAAGCAGCCAAGGTACTCAGAACAAGTGTGACTATAATCTGAATGTAACAAAACAAACATACAACATGAGAGGAAAAATCTATTTATTATGTAACTGAGCCTTGAGTCAACATTCAATAAGCAGCTATGAGGAGAAAGTCATAATGCAGGAATAAAAAGGACATGCCACTTCTGTAACAGATTTTAAAAATTGTTTTAACAATTCTTCAGGAGTCCAATATTCCACACAGTTTCTTGTCAGGTTTCACAGATGCATATAAATGTTACAAAACCAGTTGCAGGGGGGAACCCAAGTTTTTCCTTTAGCTGACTTTCCAAAAAATTTCAAGTCACAAAATAGAAACCCTGAGCTCATTTATATATTGGAAGAATAGCCCCTTCCTTGCTACCAGATAATGAATTTAAGAAAATAATGGGATAAAGATTTCTGTATCAACTTTTCCACTAATTCGTTCAGATGCTGTTGATTTCCAAGTTTTGAACAACATGTATTACCAATCCTACAAAGCCAAGAAGACAAATGTGAAGCCTGATGAGGTACTTGCCAAGATGCCAAACACCATTTCCTTCCTCCAGACTTGGCTTTCCCTGACTTCCATTACTTCAAAAAAGGGGTTATAACACAAGCTCCCTTGGAGACACAAAAAACTGATTATGTGATTTTCTATGCAATAATCATGAAATTTTCTATCACCAGCAAATTTGGTATTGCAATATATGCTTTCTTAAAAATCAAATGTTCTTCCCTTGCCTTTATAACGTACAAGAACTAATGAAATTACATTTCTTTCCCAGAGAAAACAGTTTGCCTAAGCTTGCACACAAATACTGAGTAAGATGTAATAGCAGGTCTCTGTCCCCAAACTTTCAGTTAACATTTGAAGAAAAGCATGTAATTGTTTTCATGGTAAGTCTGGAGTATCAAATCTACTTAGCTATGTGTTTGATAGATTATTCCTACATCCTCTGCTCTTTAGCAATAGGGAAACATTCATGTATAAAAGCTGTGAACTACCAAAAGCACTGCATGTTTTTTTGACTCAATCTATAAAGAAGTATTTCAAACAGAAAGTGAATGTACAGGAAAATTAGACACTTGAGGCCTATTAGGACAAATAACTGCATATATAACCACAGGCCTTCTGAGCCAAACATTCTTGAGGAAAGCATACTTCTCACCTTAAGACCCATCTGCAGAAAGCAGATCTAGTTGGAGCCTTTTTCTAAACTGAAAGAAAAAAACCCAAACTTATATTTCCTTTAGACATCCCTCCAGTAAGCTGAGTCTAAAACCTCATTCTAATTACCAGAGTACTACATCAGTGAAAAAGTGAGAAGAATGTTCATGATTAAAATCCATTGGCTGAAATATTCCAAAGTCTGTGTTAACAGAATAGATATGTCAGTGTGAACTTGCATCCTGACACACCAGAAAACCCATCCCCATGTTAACAGAGTTTTCTAGAGCTGTTGCCTAGATACACAGTCCATTGCAAGCTCCACAATCAGAATCTTTCCCCTACCAATACTCTCCATGGTGCATTTAACCTGTCTTTCCCAGACAAGAGAAGACAGTTTGAAACCATTTTTCCATATCAAAGGACTGAAAAAAAAAAAAAGGAAAAAAATGGCTCAATGAGAGAATCCCAGTATGTCTGTACTGCAAGAGAAAGAGAGAAGATGGAGAGCATACACTTAGATGGTAATCCTAAAGAAGTTTACTCCCTAGAAATCCTTCCCAGGCCCTCCAGCAGCTGTCTAGGTGTATGCTCCACAGGAGTGCCTTTAAAGCAGAGCTCCACTGGCAGAGGTGTGGGTTCAGGGTACTCTGAGGGATGCCAGCCTTGCTAAATGCATCTTCTGAAGCAGCACAGCTCAGGGTGAGGGAGTCTGTGGCACTGCAGTCACTTGGCAGGGGCTTGGCAGACCTACTCACAAAGAAGGCTNATGGCTCAATGAGAGAATCCCAGTATGTCTGTACTGCAAGAGAAAGGGAGAAGATGGAGAGCATACACTTAGATGGTAATCCTAAAGAAGTTTACTCCCTAGAAATCCTTCCCAGGCCCTCCAGCAGCTGTCTAGGTGTATGCTCCACAGGAGTGCCTTTAAAGCAGAGCTCCACTGGCAGAGGTGTGGGTTCAGGGTACTCTGAGGGATGCCAGCCTTGCTAAATGCATCTTCTGAAGCAGCACAGCTCAGGGTGAGGGAGTCTGTGGCACTGCAGTCACTTGGCAGGGGCTTGGCAGACCTACTCACAAAGAAGGCTTCCCATGCTGCATGAACTTGAAATTGTACCCAAACAATGACAGGACCTGCCTTAGCAATTTCAGTGCACACCTCAATGTAACCTGTATTGATGGAGATCATTCAAGTTTTCATTCTTTTGGCACTGTCTGTAAGTAGCCATAAGTGTTTTATCGCATAGGACTAAATTCTTCTGGTTATTGTCACAGCTTATGTATTCAGCTCTGGCACAGTCCTTGAGAAGTGTGATTTTGGGAAGAATTACAGGCAAACCTTCTCCTTAAGCTGAAATTGCATAGGAACTTTGAGGAAAAGCAGGTAATAAAGTTTCCACAAAGAAGTCACCACAAAGATATTTTCTGAGTACAGTACAACACGTGTAGAAACAGTTTGAAATAATCCTCAGGCTTCCTCCAGTATTTTCTCTTGGGGCAATGGCTACCCAAGACTGTCCTTACAGCACAGCAGTAAGCAACATGACATGGGTTTAAATAGATCCAGGCATGGCATCTTCTCGTCCCTTGTTTAAGAAGATACAAGAAGGGCAGGAGGATCCCTCTTTGTACAGAGGCATACTGGGGACTTGAGCCCTCAGTCACTCTGGGATCAGTAATATTAGCCTTGTAAAGTTCTATCCTGCCTTGCACCTCACTCACAGAATTAGAGACTCAACCAGTCCTCATATGAGATTATCTCCACTCAACCTGCAGACTGATTTCAGGCAACACTCCCCACTCAGGGTAAATATCTGATACATCATGATGTCTCATAAAAAAAGGGAGGAAAAAAGGAGAATTAAAGAGGAGATTTCCTTAATTCTGTAAAGCATATTACTAGGGATCACTGATCTGCCAGTCATGACCTGGGAAGAAATATTTACCTGTGCTGGGTGGGCTTAATCCCACAAGGATAGCTGGCAGCAAATGCACAAGTTAAAGAGATCAACAAGGGGGACAATCTTAATTTCTCTAACAAGCAGTCATTATAATCAGAAAGCAGCATCCTGCAGCACAGCATCCTGCAATGTGGTGGAAAGACAGCTGGCAAGCTCTGTGACCTACCTCCAGTTTTGATATGCTGAGAGGTAATTTAATAATTTACTGTCTTCAAGGCACACTTGAACCATAAAGAACTTTTGTCCTGTCATCATGGCAGGGATGCATCTGTCACCCTACGCCATTTGGTTTTTGAGTTTTCAAATTCTTGAGGGTCATGTTTATTAGTGACATCTGGGAGAAAACACCATGTTCCCATATCTAAACTGTCCTCTATTCGAGCATAAGCAAGGTCACCCTTTGCCATGACACACAATAAGAGAAAAAAATAATTTAGATTACAGTGAAGTGACAAAGAACATCACATATGACTAAACAGTCATACTGTATAGATCAAAACGCTTTTTTAATAGAATCAGAAAATAAGGATAGTAGGCAGGTGAAAATAATGAAGTTAAAAGAAAAACAAAAAGCCTGAAAGCAAACCATGTATATTGAAAGCAAAGAGAAGTCTTGATTGTAGTTCCTCATCATCCATTACACACCCAGCATAGAAGTATACTCCCAATACCAACAGTGCAAAAATGTCCCCAAACTCCAGGATTTGCAGGGATTGCATGCATGGCTTAAACAACACAGGACCCAGAAGGAAACTCATTGTTCTGAACTAATATAAACATCTGGAGTACACAAATACTGAGTCACTTACTTGCTTTTTTCACCACTACAACACTACCAAGAACAAAGCAGTATGTGATATCTCAGGTTCCCTGTGGGATGGGGACTGAACACAGGACACAGTCTCTCATGTTCACAAGTGTAATGTGACATTCTGCAACTGCTGTTTTGATACTGGCAAAATTGTAATTCGCCCAATACAAACATAATTTTTTTAGGTTTCACACCTACGTTCTGCTTAAATCAGTACATGATGACCTGTGGATAGCAACAGTGGAAGCATTTTTTTTAATGCAGTTACATTTTCTTTAATAAGCAATAATAGTACTTAGTCTAATAAAATAATTTCTGCACCTGTAGGCTAATACAGTAATATTATTACAGTCATGTTTGTCATATGACACTGGAAAATAAGCGCTATACCAAGGTTCATATTGTTCTCTTTATCACACTTGCCTTATTATTAAAGAAGCAACAAAAAGAAATGTTGCAAAACAGCTCCTCTGACAGTCAGCATTTTTCTTCTGTCTTTGATGCATTTCCCCACCACAGTTGTCACAGCAACGACACATACAGAAGCAAAGTCCCACAAGAGGCAGTAACAAAATAAATAGCAATCCCAAGGCTGCGGAGACTATAAAACCGATTTCATAGTAGATGGCCTGTAAGTCAGACAAACATAGTGGTAATAGCAGATATCAAACAGTAGCTGCAATCAATATAGAACAAATAATTAAAAATCAAACTACGTACTAAACCATCTACTAAGTTAATGAAGTTATGGACTTGGTATATCTTGTCCATAATTGACAACTTTTCTAACAAAAAGAAACACAATTTCTAATAATTATTATAGATACTGATAGCTAACAATTATTTTGCTAGAGTATTAGCTAGGCACACTACAAGATTGAGCGCTAAGAGAGAAGTAGGCTCACAAGAAATAAATGTGAAACAATGCAATGGAAACAGGTTAAAAATGAACATTCCCACACCATAAATTTACTGTTTCTCACATCTGTTTCCAAAAAGGCTCCACAAATCCCAGCAAGGCTAACTATAGCAACACCTCATCGGAGGAAAAGGAGGCTTCGCTTTTTCTCCTTTTTGCAGTTAAGAGTAGAAAAATTCATCTGAACTCCAAAGGGAAGTATTTCACCGGATAATCGATTACAACAGCAGAGGTTACTCCAAAGTGCTGAATTTAAAACTGCTTAGGGACTGGAAAACGTGAAGAAGCAGAGAGATTTTAAGATCTCAGGTAAAGACATTTATTCTGCTGCCAAACAGCAAAGCAGCAGCAACTAAAAGGATGCTTTCAAAAGCTGGCAGGAGTGAAAGGGAACAATGCAATGCAATACCCTGACTCGTTTTCACACTGCAAGAGCCCTGGGACCAAGAAGCTGGGCCAGGCAGCCCTGGCAGGGCCCTACACGAGGCAATGTGGCTCCCAGGGGACACACTGTGAGCTGGCCATGCTGCTTCCCTCTGCTGAAAACATAACCCAGCCAAAACTGGACCAGGGAGGTGCCTGTGCACAGAGACAGCGCAGTGTGGGCACGCTCCAGGAGCCTTCCTCCCTGATAAATCTCCTTTCCTTTCCCAATCTTAGGAGAACTAATTCTCACACTAGTACTCTGAGTCCTTTTCTGTTTTACAGATCCGCCAACACAAGGGCAACTCGGCAGCAAAAGGATGAAATTGAGGCAATATAACTGTCCTGTAAAATAAGTTACAATTTCTCACAAGGTATCAATCATGCTCTAGTTCCAGCTTTGCTGATGCCCTTCCTCACAACCCCTAATTACCAACTGAGCCAAATACAGCAACTACCACCATTAGCAGAGTTGCAAATTTCTGCCCTAATTACCAATTCTAGGATGAAAACTACTCTTTTAATTATTATTAACTGCTTGTTAATACAAGCACAAGTTAACACAAGTTAAAACTTGTGCTTCCTTCTGAAGAATATGAACTACATACTTGAATGAAGAATTTGGCTGGATTTTGCAAAAAAGTCAGTTTTCTATATAGCTGAACACTTCAAAACTTATATGACAGCATATGTTATTTTAAGATAGGTTAGATGGAAAAAAACAGTATTTAAAGTAACATTAAAAATGGCTATGGATGTTTTAACAGGAGCAGTGCAGACACAGTTAGTTTCTTTTCAAAGCTGTACATCTACCATAAGAAGTTACCTGAAGAGTCAGGACAACATTTTCTGGCTGTGGAAGTCAAAACAAATGGAGAATGTGTATAATACACAGGCAGCATGCACAGAAAACAAATTCCATGAATAATTAACCATGACTAGACCATAACAATTGACAACACAGAAACAATAACAAACAAGTCACTAAAGTAAAATAATGCATAGAAGCACCAATAAATAATTATGGAAAAATATTTGCAATAAAATACATAGCAGCTGTTTTCTGGTTTCCTTGGCGAATGAAAGGAATCTATGATTTGTCCAACAAATACTTTCATCTTAAAACAATGACAGACCAGTTACTTTCACACTGGGTATTTATTTTATACAATTCCTCATGTATCTTGCAGGAGGCCAGAGGTTGCATTATTTTGTGGTTTGGTGATTTCTTCATGAATTCCACCTGTCATAACTGATATGATATTCTTGACTAACTTTTTCTTCTCAGTGCTTATTTTATTTTAGTAGCTCCAGAAGCAGTTTTGGAATCTTAGCACATTACACACAAAATTCCTCCTCAGTTTTAACTAACCATGTAGAGGTTCAATTTAATATATTCACAAGAAAAAAATGCATTCAAGAAAGACTGAAGAAATCTATTTAACAGTGCTTACCTACTTTCTAATCTGAAAAACCAGAAAAACACTGAAAACTAAATATTCAGTGACAGAATTTCAGAAGAACTCAATTTCCCCTTTGTTTCCACAATGTAAAATTAATTTCTTGAATTTTCCCCTTCATCTCTGTCTGTCAAATTCACAGCTGACAGTGCTTTCCTCTATCTCCTAAGTGGATGAAAAGCAGACAAACTAAAGATGGCAAGACCCCTCAGCCCAAAGTCTGATGTGTGAGAACCAGAAATGTTCAAGCTTTAGCAATTTATTTATCAGCATCACACACATCCTTTTGAAACCTCTACTGTAGAGAACTACTTAAAATGTTCAAAATCATATTTTGATATGCTATTTTCTCCTGCACCAATGGAAGGGTGACTAACGCTTATTAATCTGGTACCAAGCATGATTTTGAACGTTTCAAACACGCAGCCTCCCAGCAGAAGCAAAGTGATGGCAGCAGCAGCAAGCTGGCTCCCCTGAGCAGGCATGGCTCAGCTGCTGGGCTGACCTGGCAGGGCACAGGGAGATGCTCATGCTTAGGGAACAACTGTGAACACCAGGACACACAGCACAGAAGTGGGAAGGGCCTCCTGGGTCACTAACACATTCTATAAATAGGTTTAAAAAAATGAGACAGAGGAATGACAGCAGAAATTTAACAGGATAAACAGAAGCAGATGCTCCTGCTACTGAAGGGCTGTTCTCAGTTCTTGGTGAACAAGCCTTCTTCTCACATGTCCATTTTGGCCCTCATGCTTCTGTGCTAGCACTGTATTTTGCCTGAGAAGCAGAACCTTCTTCCTAGTGCTTTCTCTCCATATATATTTTAAAAGAGTAACCACACCCATTATCAACTCTTTTCCAAAGTTAAGCAAACTTTTACAGTTTCATCTGAAGATCCACAGGTTTCCCAGATCACCCTAATGGACACTTTCTGAAATCACCCTAGTCTGAATTCATTCTCCCTGAAGTTGAGTGATCAAAACCAAACGCAAACATTTCTATCTACTTATTCACACCCTTCAGCAACATTCACTCTTCCCTGTCTTCATTGGAAATTCTTCCAGGGGCACATCTACAGCCATGCTGGCTGCTTCACAGTTGACTCACTGATCCTTCTGTCTTCTGAAGCATACTTGTCTTGATATGCTTTTGTTTTCCAAATTTGTTTCAAAGTTTTGCACTGTATTCAGGTCAGAATTTGGACAGATGACCACTCTGTATCTGTTCTGCTTCTTTAGGCATTCCCAATATTTTAACTGCCACCCTATAATCACATTCCCTACACAGGACTAGTCTCAGATTTCTCATGACTTACATACTAGTGACTAAATACTTTGCTTGTGGTCAGGAATACCACCAATGGTCTAAAAGTTTTGTCCCAAGACTCTCCCATCTCCCTTACACTCCTCCCTGGGTGAACAATCTGTGATGCACCACTCTCTAGAGTCCCACCAAGCAAGCAGATGGGATTGGCAAGAGCCACTTGATGCAGCATAACAACAAAACCCCCACAGCAGGACATCATGCAGAGCACCAGTCAGCCCATCCTGGTGATGGCAATAGCTCAGTGTCTGTGTGCAAGCACCACACTCATCCTGCTGATCAAACAAGTAGCTCCCATGAAGTAACTTTTCCACTGCCTGGGCACAGTTCAATTCCTACTGCAGAAACTCAGCTCCTGATTCAAAAGTAGAACACTGTGCTCCAGAGCAGCCTAAAACTCAGATGCACATTCTACTGCATCTTCTTGCTAATATATAAATAGCAAATTTATAATATAAATTCAGCTTTTTGAAAAGAATAGCTGAAGCTCACATGAGAGCTAAGCAGTAATGGTTCTTCCTTTTTTTAAAAAACAAAACCAGTATTTTTCAAGACAAAGAGTCATCAATCTTTGTGCAACAATCCCATTACAGCTGGAATTTGTATGTCATCCTTAACTATGAGTAGTTTCTTTACAGCGGCTTGTGGAATTTTCTTTATAATTGGTCTCACATTTTTCATGAAAACATATTTACTATTTAAAAAATTCATATTTGTATTCTGTTCATATAGCTTTAAAATACTAATTCCTGGTTTAGAAAAAAAACTTAATTTCAAAGTCATAATTTTTATTATTTTATGCAGATAATTTACCTTTTGATAATCGCCCTGTGTATTTCCAAACTGCTGCTGTGCTAGTTTTCTGATGAGATCTGAAAATAAGCAAGAATATTTCACAGTTTTAAACAACATAATTTATAAAAGCAGGAAAAACAGAAGAGTATGAGTTCTACTGTCAGGTTGGCAAGATGAAATTAAGAACAGCAATCAACAGCATAGGCAAGCACGTAAGTATCCCTATAAATCTGTCAAGTAATAACATTCCTAAACAGCTGTGTGTTTTATGAGCTCACAGGAATATAGCCAGTTTGTCTGTCAATTAACCAATTGCTACTGAAATATAGTGAAGGTTTTCCCAAGGTCTTCCTCTGTACCATAAAATCATTAAAAGTTCATCACATATGTATCAATTACTTGGACAATGTTTTGGGTACCAGCTTTGCTTCTTGTTTATGCCAAGTACATACCTGCATAAATATACACATATTCATACAGCATTATGTATGTGCAAAATAAGTATGCAAATGAAGGGTACAAAGAAGACCCTTATCTTGCCAACATTACCCCAATCCTTTTCTCCTTTTTTATTTTTTTATTTTCTTTTTTAAACTCTGGATCAACAGTGAGTATTTAACACTACCAAAATAAATCAGAAAGTCTAACATATTTTTATTTACTGTGCATCAATCCAACACTCACTCTAACTTATTCACGATATAAAAAAAATACAGCAATCACAAAGAAAATAAGGTAGGAATTTAACACAACTAGTGCCACCTTCAGTAAACCCTGGAAGCTGCAACAAATGGATCCCCTTTTTGGGACATCACCAGCCTACCATTATCAGGGTTTCAACAACCCTACGGAAACCAAGTTGGGAACTGCGGCTCCTGGTCACTTCTGTGACACCCTGCACTTGCAGGAGAGGGGCACCACCAGCTCTGCTGGCCCTCTGCCGTGGCTGTGCTCTGTGCTAGGCAGTGCAAAAGCAACAGTGGTTATTATTGACAAAAATGTCCTGTAATACATTTCCTACTATTGAGAATTGGTGCAAGAAAATCTTAAAAGCATGAGCTTTTCCTGTGAAAAATCTTGGGGAAATAACTGACCGAACTCCTGGTCTCCTCAGATGAGGAGGAAGCATGTAAGGAAGAACTAACGTGCTTCCTCCTCATCAAACAGCTCAAGGAAAAAATCCATCCCCCATGCTCGTAGAGATCTGGACTGCATCCTACTATTGCCCTGGTTTTAGTCTCCCCATGTGCAAATTAAAATAAGCAGCCTCCAGCTGGATGATAAAAACCTCCAGTAAGTTAACTAATCTGGGGATCCATAAAGGACCTGAAGGTGTTGACTGTTCACCTCTCAAAAATATAAAGCCTCTCAGAATTTACTGTAGCAATTATGAAGTATCTTCACAGATTTCACAGGGGCTCTGATCTCACTCCTCTCTCACATCACACATGGCTCAGGAAAACAAATTCCTAAGCAAACTGTCCATAGTTCTCCCTCCTCAACACCCCACAGTGGGAACATGGACTTGACTGATTGAAGAGATCCTGAAGACTTCCTCACAGAAAACTGTCCAAGGAAAGAAAACACACAACAGCAAAGCACCAACTGCTGGTTTAAGGTAGGTAGACCCTGCAAGGGAGCCGCAGCCAGCAAGACTGTCAATTAAAAAATAAAAATCTGTTAATGCATCAGTGAAGTGCCAAGCCACAAATCACTCCTTGAATGGGGAGTATATTCCAAAACACTCAGAGAGTGCTGGTGCTACGTAAGCAAGGCCTCTATTCTGAGGCAACCTCATTTTGGAAAGATCATACATAAAGTACAAGATAGGCTGAATCCCACAATAAGAGAAACAAAACCAAAACATACTCAGAATAAGCACCTGGGAGGCACAAAAGCATTATGATCCCTGCAATTCCTTTCACACTCTGCATCTTGGGAGTCACGAGACTGCTGAAAGAAAGGGCACACACCACGATATGGGCAACACACAACTGAGCCACTGCTCCAACTCTGAAACATCTCACACACTGGGAGCAGCAGAGTTCTCCCTGCATCGAGACCATCCCAGGCAGTATTTGTGTTTCTCTGGAAGTCTCAGTAATGAGGAGATACAAATCTAAGAGAGGCAAACCCCAAAGATGACATTCACACTGGTTGTTAGACAATTTTTTCTTCTTCAGTAAAGGTAACATTTCTTTCTTCCTGCTAATTTGAATGCCATGTAAATAAATGTAATATATCTGCATGAAATAATAAATGCAGTCATTTTTTTTTACAGCTAGATGGCTTTCAGCATACAGGAAAAGAGGTAACACAACTCTCTTGTTTACATACTGATTCAACTATTTAGCATTGTGTGACAGCCAGTGATGAGAAACTGACCAGCTTCAATTAGAATGTGGTAAGAAGGAATATAAAGGAAAAGGTTTTGTGATCCTCCGGGCATGAAGCAGCACAGATTGTGTGCAGGTGATCAGATGCAGGAGCCAACTGCCCAAGATTCTGCAGCATCACTCTCCTTGATGCTTCTCTGAAGGCAAATGGAAGAGCCCCCAGAAACCTGCTCTTATTTCCAGGCTGCTCCTAACTTCGAGGTTCATCTTGCTTTGGAAAACAGCTGGACTTGGTGATGTCTAAAGGTCCCTTCCAATGTGAATTATTCCAAAGTTATCCTGCAATCATAATGACTTTTTATTATAAATTATTTAGTGCAGTAGTGAAAACACTGCCAGGAGGCATCTAAGAAAGCAAGATTTTATTATTGACAGAAGTGTCCTTTAATACATTTCCTACTATTGAGAACTGGTACAAGAAAATCTTAAAAGCATTAGCTTTTCCTGTTAAAATAAAAATTTAAGACATTTACCCATTCTCCTAGTTGAGTTTCTATCCCTATAATAAGTTAAACATTAAAAAAACACAAACCCTCAGTCAAATTAAGTTTTACATACTTGTATAAACACACACCTATACAGATTAATGACCTCTGCAGGCACACATCATGCATGTGACAGTAACTACTCAAGAGAAACAGAATAGTTGAGATCAGAAGGGACCCCTCAAGACCATCCAGTCCAATCTCCCAGCTCAGGCCAGAGCAATCCCCCACAGGTTACCCAGGGCCATGACCAGTCAGGTTTTGAGTATCTCCAAGTAGAAGAGACAATATTTAAAAAAATCAAACCAAAACAATCCAAAACTTGCACTCATTTCTTGTGATATGCCTAAATTACTCAGAGTGTTTCTGAGTCACAGTTTTATTTATACTGTTTCTGTATTTTATAGCCTGTGAGTAAAAAAAAATGACAGAAGGCAATCTGAATACACTATGACAAATGTATGTAGAAAACAGCACTTTGTACTTTTTTATGAAATTTAGAGACTCTAATGCTTGTTCATCAGAAAGTAAAATATCTTTAGGTTTAATAATAAACAAGAAAGCCTAAAAATCGGTACTAAAGGCTCCCACATGGATTTAGTAAATTTAATAGTAAGAACAATACAGGTTTCATGCACAACACAAGGGCTGCTACACAGCCAATTTCTTCCCCTTAATTTTACAGAATGTGAGACTGCCTTGATGAATTCACTACTTAGATTACTTTGCAATGATTTTTCAGAAGTAACATGATGCTCCAGGGTGTTTTTCTAACCAGGCAGCACACAATGATTGACCAGTCTTTACCATGAATTTATTATTTCAATAGCTTTCAGTATCAACACGGTTAGACATATCCCCAACTGACTAATTTCAAATGAAATGTGGAAGCTGTATATATTCCCATAAAAAATATTTTTTTGGCTACAACTGAATGTGAGATTACCTGCAGTTACTCATCTGTAGGCACAAATAAGCCTTGGTGAATTTGCAGCACCAAAATCCTCCCTGCTCAGATGAACATTTAAAGGTCCCTTGCAACCCAAACCATTGTGATTCTACAGGTTTTATTGCACATTGATGATAATCACAGTTACTACTGCACAGCTTAAGGGTTAAATGGAGGCACATCCTGTGCCAGGTACTGTGTAAACAGGAGCTACATATGGCAACACTGCTCACTGTAGCACAGTGAAAAGACAGCTCAGCTCACATTTTATTCAGCCTGGGATTTTGGTCTGCTTTTATGAAGCATCTTTCCTCCCTAGCTAGAACATCTCATCTATAGCATTCAAATAAGCTTTTATTTACAGCTGAATTCAGGCAACTCCACACAACTCTCTCTTATTATTGCAAAGGACCATCTGAGGTTGATTTCTGTTTCAAACATAAAAGTGTTAGGAGAAGGTGTGATAAAAAGCAGTGTCCTTTATTTTCAAATTAGCTGGATTACTCCTGAAATCTTGACTTGACTAGCTGTACACATTGTTTCACAGGACCAGTAATCCACAGCTTTAGCACAGAACACATTTTATCATGGGGGTTAAAGAGATTTGCCTTGTGAGGCTCATTTACACAGCTAATTACATTATTGCTTTGCTGAATCCTTCCTGCTCTCATCACACATGTGAAATGCCATCTGCCCTAGCAAATCTAACTAGCCAGATGAACTCTTAATTTACCAATGCAATTTGTGAAGAAATATTAAGTACCTCTGAGGATCTCCAGTTAAGAAAACATAATCACTAACTCCTGCATTGCAAGAGTACTGTGTATATAGACTCAATATCTCATTACTCTGGCAGGAAAATGAGGTTGTCACTAAGTGTGCTTCTTAGAACTGCTCTACAGAAAGGGATAGCAAAAATAATAGAGATTTAAAAATAAGCTGTCTGGCTATTAGTACCAACATAAATTAATTACAAATTCTTCTGCCAAGGAAGCTTTTCAAATCTAGGTGACAGGAAAATAGCTGGAGTAAAACCTTTGGGAATACTATCCTTCCACTTCACTCAAAAAATTCCACTGAGCCAGTTCAGCTGTACTGCAACTCCAGCATTAATCAAATTATGCCAGAAATTAATGTATTTTTATGCGTAAATATAATATATTAGGGAATTATGCATAATATAATATATTAGGCTTCTATTCTGAAAGGTCTACAAACAAGCCAATAAGAACCATGACAGAAGCATTCATACTGCACTAAAACAAGATTTTTTTCTGAACAACAGGGGAGAATTACAGAGATAACACAAATGATCAATTAGTTAACTACTTTATTGCTATCTCATTCTCATGTATAAAACAGTATTTCAGTCCATTCCTGTTCATGTACAATAGATAGAGTCAATGGACTACATACACATTGAACAGTTCAGAACTCTCTGAATATAGGTCAATTAGTCTGACACTAATGAATTAAAATGACTTTAAACTTGTGGCGTTTTTTTCCCTAATTATGAGTCACATTAACGAGTATCTCCTGCAAAGCCAAGAAAACCAGGAAAGCCTTTCAGACTTATCTGAGACAAAAACCTTCCAGGTATCTTAAAGCAAGCTTTACAGCAAGTTCAGTTTGCTGACATTTTAAAATACATTTTAAAATTACTTGAGTGGGGCTTTGGTTGTTTCCCCAAAGCCTCCAGCCAATAGCCCCTACCATGGTCAGATTTGGCTCCTACACAAGAAGCTTCCTTCTCAAGGTAACCCAAGGTTACCTTTGGTCCCCTTCACTGTCCCTGCCTCCATTAGGGCTCTGCTCACTCTTGCAGTCCCTAATCCCAGAGCATCACTTCCCTCTGGTTCCAGTGCAGAGCAAGGTGAGCTCAGGAATGCTGGTGGCTGTGAAGAATCCATCATGCATGGCTGGTGACTGCAGAGAGGCAGGGCCCTGACACACTCACACTGCTCACCCTGTGTGCACTGCCCTCTCTATGCAGAGTGAAAACTCACTCTGTAGGACCAATGCAAAGCCTCATGGACAAGATCTTCCCAATTCCCACATTATAAGAGATCACTAGGGTGCACAGATAAGAAATTTAATCCAAGCATTCACTCATATAATCTACACTATTCCTTTCCAACTTCAGATTGAAAAGTTTCACTCCCCTCTTCCCAGTATTTTCCTCAGACAGACCTGGGACATAGCCCTAGTCCTTAACTGAGAAAAAACCCCAGACTCCTTAGATAATTTCTCCTCCCTCTTTTTAGGCAGTCTCTCTCTACAATTCACTTTTTTCTTTCCACTGAGTTACTGGGAACATGAGGTTGATTCCATTTCCACCCTCTTCTCCTCGCAAGAGGCAACTCTGACCCTGTTCCCTTTGAGCACAACTCCTGAACAACACATGGATCTTCCCTTGCTTCAGGAGCCCAGACACAGCATCATCCATTTCCATTACAGAGGTGGTGGAAGCAAATTCTCATTGCAACCACCTATTCATGTGCATTAAAGAAATAATGAGCAAAAAATCACCATGCCTTTTGGAAAAGAGAAAAAAGCAAGTAAGAAAAGGAACTTTGCTATTGTATTTCACCACTAATGTGAAAAATAAAGCCCTAGAACCTGTTATAACACAATGCCCAGAACAACTTGTTTGAATGGAGGTCAAAATCCAACAAATAAATACTAAATTGCCTAATTTGATGCTCATCTGCCGTGGCAATCTGTCTTGTCACCCTCTTCTACCTTCAATGTGCAGTTTCTTAACTCATCAACACAATCACTGTCAGTTCCTGTTCTTTGACTCTGCATTCTTTAATTGTTGTTATCCTACAGCACAAAATTCAACAACACACAATATGACACAAGCAAAAACACAATAAATACATTTTTAAGGTCTTGACAGATTTGAAAAGCATATGCTGCTTTATCCACAACTGAAAAGACAAGGTACCAGACCAGCCAGAAATGCACCTTAGCTTATGCTGCATGCAGTGCAGGGAAACATGAGAGACAGCAGGGAGCAGAGATGCCATGTGAAGTAGACAACGAGGAGATGAACAGCTGTGAACAGGGCTGAAAGTGTAGGAGTGGCCTAACAGGCAGAGCTTTAGCCAGAGCACAAGCAGGACTAAGCATGGTGGAACTGCTGAAGACAAGGAACTGCATGGCAGCAACAGCTCCCAAGCAACAGCATTCCAACTGGAATGTGATATTAAGGAGACTCCCTTTACACCCATCCTAACAGAAAATAACATTGGTTATTTTATGACATTAATAACATGAAAAAATAAATTATACAGCAGTGGATCAGACAGAAGTAACAGTCAATGAACTTCGTTCACGCACACAAAAAGTCCCCCATTTCCCAAAAATGGATTAGTCAGGAAAACCAAACAGGTAATTTAAGTCTTCCACAGGAAATCCTCACACCATACAGCTACCCCAAACTTAAGGTTATTAACTTGAGGTTACTCTTTAGTACAGTCACATTTTCTCTTTAGGCACATTCTGCTTTCCTTTGACATGCACAGACAATGTTAAAGAGCCTGGCCAAGGAAAAGGTTTGAAGAAAAAGAAATCGCCACAATATCAACCGTTACAGGATGCACAGAATAAAAGATTTCCCTTTTGAAAATAACCTTTGCAGGGCTTTCTAGTTGTTCCCTGCTACAAAGAAAGTTCTGTTCTTGCTGAAGTTTTGGAAGAAGAAAAGAGAGAAGCCTTTAGAAAAATCCTTCCTTAGGAGGCTGCAATGAATTTGCATGCATCACGCAGACACAAAACGAAGTTGAAAGCTTTGAAGTATTCCACACAGAAACTACATTCTTTCTTTTTCTGAAGGCAACAAAACTTCTGTAGCATACTGTTTGTGCCATGACAGCTATTTTTTGCGACTTGCTTTGTTTGCAGTAGCTACCTCAAATTCTCCCTAGGCCACCATCTGGTAAGGATTTACAACAGATTACAGGCAAAGATTTAACTTGGTGCACTGTCTGGTTTAGCACACTGCACAGCCTGAGCAACTGCTTCATAAGCTGGGATGTGCAGACATACTGGACTTGTAACATTGATCAAAGTTGTAAATATTTGGACTGTATGAACAACAATTTTCCTCCTTTATCTCCTCAGGAGTTGCTGTAAACTGAGGAAAGCATAGAAAATCCTCTCTTGCATAACTTGGATTATTGGAAATATGAACGCAGATAATTAATTGAGAATGACATGCTGGAGCCCTGCTGACCAGATTACCTCAGTGACTGGCATTCTGGCAGCTTCCCTGAGACTCCTCAGAATTCCCTTTCTCTGCTTCCCCATTTTTGCAAGAGCCACAACTTTCCAGGTTGTGTTTGAAAACCAGGACATACATATTGGTTCAAAGACCACTACTTCACTCAAAAATCAAAGAAAAAGTAAAGACTGCTACTCTGAAGAGAGCTAATTAGGCCAGATGCTTGGATTTATTTGGTACAGGCACAGGCATTTTTTAGTTGAGTTAAACAGCCAGAGCAATACTAAACAGTAGTAGCAATATTCACATTCACAACTGTAATCACATTTTAAAGTTCACCAAATTAAAATCATTTTATATTTTCTGTCAAAAGACCGATCTTGACTAAGTTATGATGCAATACAAGTCATAATTTAATCACACAACTGCTTTTAGGTATGAAATTTATGTGCTTATTGAAAAAAGGTGTCAAAGTGGGTTTGTGGGGCTTTTTTATAACTTGCAGGCTTACACTAAAATGCATATACTGATAGATTAGCCATCTTAAACTAAACTGACTGACATATGTAGCACCTGGTTTCTCTTCTAACAGGAAGATAACTCACTTTTGGAAAAAGGAAAAAGTATACTCAAAAGCTTTAATACACATAGGGAAATTTTTAAAACAGTAAAAAAGGTAACAAGCCCCACTATAATTAATATTTACACATTTATTTTGCTCCAGCAACTTTTGAACATTGCATATTCACTTGGAAAAGGCACCACTTTGGTTAAGATTTGAAAATTATATAGACTATCCCGAGAAGTAAAAACAACAGTGAGAAAAAGGGAGAGGAAAAAATAATGATTGTCATTTTCAATGTCATAAAACATTGACTAGTAGGACTGTAGAAAGATTTGTTGTAAAGATCTATCAAGCTGTCCTTACTTCAGCTGACATCATTCAAGAAAAAGTCATCACTGAGCAAGACTTAGCAATTTATTGTTCTGTGAACAACCACCTAAGCAAATTACCAGACAGATGTAATGAGGCTGTACTATCTTATTATGATGGTCTGTAACAAAGAAGGGAGGCTCAAATGACTGCTTTTCCAATATCAGGCAGTCTCTGTACAGTATTTCACATGATTAACTCAAAATGCTTCATAACAGCCAAGATGATGAAATAACTGAGAAGTCCCTCAGAAGCTTGTGCAAACACAATTCCAGTAAGTTCAGTGATACTCCCCCTCCTGTCTCTCCCCATCAGTTCCAAAGCTGAGAATGAGGTTCAGCACTAGGTGGATATATAAGCCTGTAAAAAATAAATTAAGGGAAAGGATGGACAGCACAGTACTAGCCACTGCTAAGCTGGGAAGACCATGGAGCCCCAGCAGAGTTGCCTGAAAACCCAAATATACCTGCAGCTGCTGGTAATTTTTGAAGAGGTTCATCCATGGTACCAGACAATGTGGCTGATCCAAAACCTGTTCTGCCTCACTTCTCACTATAGGAGAAGCTGTAGGTATGCTCTGCAAGTCTCAAACAAGCTATCATGCTTTTAGTGGTACTAAAAGTACAACAGTGCAAATTGTCTAAGTATATACATTTCTAGAACATGGTACCTATGCTTTTTTTCTTTAAAAATATGCAAACTCCACCAATAAAGGCTCTACTTTGTATGACAAACAAGAAGGCCATGTTCACTCACAATACCATCCTGTACTCACCCCCTTCCCTTCCTTGAAGCCAGCACCCCTGGACTTAGTTGCATCCAAAACTCACCCCTGTGCACAGCAGCAGGGAATGCTGCTGATCAGCTCTCTGGCTATACCTTGTGTCTCCCACCAACATCCACAGACAAACAGAACAGGGTCAGGACTGTCCATGCTGCAACCATCAGCAGGTTTCCTGAGTTCCTCAGTGCTCCACACAGAACAGAGATGTTCCCACAGACAGGAAGCAGGTAGCTGTCTCATTTGGAATGGGAAGTTTAGGCTGGGGAAATATGAGCTGTCTGAATACCACCTCTTTCATTTATGATTATTATTAAACTCCAAGAGCCATGGCTGTTTGAGGTGGTTCCCTGCAGGAATTACCATTAGCCATCTGTGCTAATGCCACTTCCAAGCACCCTTCCCCATGGACAGTAGTAACCCAGTGCCCCCAAGCTCTGGGTTTGTTTTCTTTAGTTTCTCCCTTCTTTCCTAAGTGTTGAAATTGTAAAGTTGAATTGATGTTTTCCAACTGCTATAAAAGCATGTTTTTTCTCCTAGGCACAGTTGGCAGGCAGAATTATATCAGATGAGGGCAAGCCCTGAGGATACTATAGAGAAAGGATTCCAGTTGGGCATAGAGCAAGAATTTCAGATTATCACCTATGGTACACCGATTAAAAAATTACTTCCATATTTTCCATAAAATGCCTATCTGCAAAAGAGATTCTTTGCTTACATAATCCAAAAGAAGCAAGAGGGAAGGAATCAGAGAAGCCTTATCATTTGCAACTGTAGTTTTCTGTGGTAACCTCCAGTAGATTATCTATGTAAGCCTCCTCTCCCTAAACCCCATCTCCTCCCTGCTCACAGGAAGTCCTTTTGACAAGTAATCTGTTAGTCTGCTGTTTTGAATAAACCAGGGGAAAAAGAATTACTCTTCTGATGCCTAAGAAAAAAGCCAGCTTTAAATCTGCTTCAGAAATGTTCCCAGACTGCTCCTCGTTTACATGGGAATGTCACCAAGCAGAGCAGAAAACGAAATGAGCAGTGATTTTTTTAACACTATTTCCTTAAATGTATATGAGTGGGCAGAGAAAAGAAGTGGCTAAATCATCTTGTATCTTCCTGCTGCTCCATCTTCCCTGGTATTTCCAACACTACATACAAGAAATTTCTTTCAGTGTATACACTGTATTTCCAAATAAAGGAGCACTGTTATCACAGTTCCTCACCACTGCTGTATAGAACACCTGTCACTGCATTTTTCACTGCACCTGTCACACCTTCATTTTTGATATACACACTTAAGCCACTATTCTAAATTCACACCACAGCTCTACTCACAGCTGTGGAAAAACACCAGAGGGATGGAGTGAAGGCACTGACTGTCACCTGACAACAGAACTGAGCCAATCTAACAGCTAACTTACTAATGGGCAGATTGCTCTTGCCCTCTGCTCAGTTCGTGCACCAGTTCCACCTGTGCTCCCAGCCCAGCTCCAGGATGGAAGCTTTGAGGAAACCTACCCTTTTGCACAGGGTGGGTAGCTATCGAACACCAGCTCAAAAAGGTAGTGTATCACATCCAAACTAAAACTGAAACTTGACACAACTGGAAAAAAGGATATCCTGAATTATGTTTTTATGAAACGTCATAATGGCTACAGGTACCTGTGCAAAATTTTATGGTGCTGGACTGTAGCACCTGCAGAGTCAGAGGCAGAGCACAATCCTTTCACCTTGTACAGACATGTCCAACATTCCTGGGAAAATCTGCAGTTTAGAAATAAAAGGGCACTACCAACTACACATAACTGAGACATATGCATTTGTTCTTGTAGGGGTGCTTATAACTAACAGGAAGCAAAATTAAAGTTAAAACGAGCCCTGAAAAATTAGTTACAAAAGGCAGAGAAGCTAGTTTGACACATGCACATACAAAATAATTCTGTCTTACTAAGTTTAAATGAGGGTGTCATAAAGTGTTTTGATTACTTGCTTTAGTGCCTCAACACAGCCAATTGATTAAAAAATTCAGTATCCTAGGAGCTCAAACTTACTCAAAACAAGGGTTTTGCATAAGCATTTTCTATTACAGCTATACTACCTACAGATACAGTTTATTTTCACAACAAGTTACAAGTTTCTTCTTTAAAATATCAGGAAATAATTTAATTGCTAAGTACACTCGTGAATTTTAACTGAGATAACACAAGACTAACGTGCTGAACTTCACCATCTGCAGCTGGTTTAAAGGCTGACTAGATGAGGCAAAAAAGACCAAAAGAGGTCAGACACAGGACCTGACATTAAAATATTCAAGTTCTGATCCTCTGTCTGATTAAACTGTTCAGCAAGCAAGATTTCACAGTCAGAAAGAACAGAGAGATGTAGTCCAGGTCTAAAAATCATCTTGTTTTTGTTCCCCACAGCAAACAATACATTTAAATACTATCTTTTGCCCAGAAAGTCTCTGCATTCAAGAGTTGACTTCTATGTTAAAGCTGCACTCCCACTTAAGCAGAAATGCTTATCTAGAGTACCAGTCAGAAGCTGTAGAAAAGCAGTTGTAACTTAGCTGGTTAGATTGTTCTGCAGTATGCTCAGCTACTGAAGGGTAAGGTAAACAGGCTTGTAAGTTTTTGTCTTATTTCACCTAAAAATAGGAGCTGGGGCTTTATTCCCAGCTTCTTTCCTTTGTGAAGGTTTCATGTTTTTGTTACAAGACACAAGTTGTGAAGCCAAAGATTTGTTGGGCACATCCTGCTGGCAACTGGAATCTCAGATTAACATTCTCTTATTTCAACTAACAACTGTTTCCATGGGAACAAAGACAAAAGTATGACAATTCATAGCAGCCACAGCAGCATACTGACCTTCCTCTGTCCATATCAAGTTCATATCTGAAGATTTCCAACTCAACAGATGACATGCACCATCTCACAACCATAAAGTGACAACTTTATCAATAAATCAATGCTACAGTTTCCTGGGATTTTTATGTAAAAAAACCCTGACATCCTCTTTCTTAGCTAAGTGATAGAAGCAAGTTCTAATTTTTATGTTATTATCTCTTTATTTTAAGTGGTGCTATTAACAAGGAAAATAATGCCTCTATCTTAAAAAGTCCTCAACAAAAGAAGTAGCAGCACAATCATTACCATGGAGAAACAAAGGAACACTGAGAATTAAAGTGACCTACTGAGCTCAGGTAGCAAACCAGTGACAAAACAGTCTTTTTCACTCCAGTGTATCATTAACTCAAAGTGGAGGCTGCTTCCCTGAGTAACAGTTCGCACTTAAGTAAACTCATTCCCATTTACAGCAGTACATCATCTGGTAATGAGTACAAAAATATTTGACTGGTGGAGTTGAAAGCAGAATCCATTTAGACTCACTGAAGCACTGCAGTCAGATATCCTAATAAACTTCTTTTGAGCTAGTTTCTTGCCATATCCAAAGAGCATAGTGCTGGTCTTAAAGATTCAGCAATTTAAGAAATTTTTAAGGCGTTACAGTTCCTCGTCCTGGTTCTGTTACTGTACTTTACATGAGAACTACATTTACTCTGATTAATAACTTACTTATTGAATATAAACTTAGATTAAAGTTGTAATCCCACAAACTTGACGGCGTGAACAAATTTAGAAGGGAATAAATAATTACTTATCTGGATGTAACTAAAAGAAAACCATCTCACAAAATATTTCTTGACTGATTTTCTCTTTAATTAAAATGATCTCTTTCAACTGTTGAGTCTTAGCAGCATGCAATTAAGAATAACATTTCCCAAAGACTCTCATGTACTTCTTCATATCTTGTTTTATCATAGCAGTATAAAGCATAAAGGCATAAAGTACATGTAAAAATATACAGTATATATTTATGCAGTATAAAACAGAATAAAGACATACTTTGGACTGAAGGAGTATGAATGTCATCCTTTAACATATTCAGCCCATCAGAGCACTATTAGAAGATGACTTGCAAAGGCAGGAGTTTCTACATGCAATTAGACAATCCTATCACTTCTTTTTCTCCCAGGTAAGAAAGACTACTAATAGGTTGGAAAACTGAATATTGAGTACTTCCAAGAATTAGGAAAAAATATAAGACCACTAAGATCAAAGGTCTAAGTGAATGCTGCAAAGGCTTACAAACAAATGATACTTCTCTATACAATACATTGGAGCATCAGGCTGGAGCTAACTGTTCTAAAGGACCAGTCCCATCAGAATGATGAAGGCTGAAACAGAAACATCAAAAGGCTTGATTTCTGTGCCCATTTGTCATCATGTTTGTTTTCATCTCTGAATCAGAATTAACTCTATTTCAAGCTAGAATTTAAAAAACCCAAACAAAATAAAACAACCATTTTAAATATGTAACTGCACCAATAATAACTGAATGTGAAAACAGAACAGCATATGGCAAAAGAGATTATGGGGATTAGCCAATTAAATGGTATGACTCAAACTGACATGATCCCTCAAATCTGTTTTGCAGTGAAGGATGTGGGACCATGGGAACATGACTTCACTTAATGAAAATAACAAAGGCAAAGTTCTGAAAATAACTGATTTGGCAAAAAGTATCTTCAAGGAAGTAAGAAGTATAAGATATTCAAAGCTTACAAGCTAAGAACAAATTCTTTACTTCTTTAATGCTGGAGTTCACAATACCAACTTGACACAGAACAAGCAGTTCCACCAGACAATAACCTTGACCATAAAGTCTATACTCAGTAATTATTCTCAGACTTAGGACACAGGATATTAATTTTGACATATGAAACTACAGACCAAACTCTTGGTAATATAAAAACACAATAAACATCTCAGTGAAATCAAGTTTCTACAATCGTAAGAGAACAAAAGATTCAGGCAGGGCTTTAGGCAGTGTGGAGCTGAATGCAGATTGCAATCCTCACCATCAGGTCTCAGAGACACACAAGCAGTTCACCTGCATATTTAACAGAAGGAAACAGGCAAAAGAAGCAGAGGTATCTGGAAACAGTGCCTCCCAAACGTGACATTACTGTCACCTTCATGCAAGTGCCCTCATTACACCTTGTCTAAGATCTGCTCTAAAGACACGACCTGCAGGAAAACAGGTCAGGGTATTACTCTGCTGGTTAACCACTGGGACTCTGAGCACTTGCCTGAATAGAATTCACTCTTTCAAGCTCAGCTGAGCTCATTCTTCTACAGTTATGTCAGAGATACATGAAGAAATGTCAAAAATCCAAGCATACTGTAGTTCACAGATATCAAGCACATACGTGACAAATTAGATTAAAGAATTTAAGCTTTTATATTACTACAAGTTTAAATGTATAAATTGAAAATTGTATTAAAAAACAATATAAACACCTTTTATACACAATTGCAGCTAAACCACCAAAAGGAATCATTTACAAACCAAAGCCATTCTTGGATTTAATTAAAGGTACACCTTGATAAAATTCTAAATGCTAGTATTATACAATCTCATTTGCACTTATAAGACCTAAATGAAACAAAAAGCATGTTGAAAAGTTAAATTGATAAAACTACCACATCCACAAAACACAATTTCCAAAAGCACCTTTTAATCAATGCAACCTCATTAAGGTTGCACACACAGTCCTCCAACATCCTAAGTTTTCCTTTAGAAGGGACAGATTAGTAGGAAATGAATGGGGGAAAAAAAAAAAGAGTCATTAAAACAAGTGCAGTTTCAAGTTTTAACCTAGCAGGTTTCAAAGGAACAAGAAGCTACACACGGCTATGTAATGGAACTGCTCTTACATAAAACTTGACCACAGATGCACATATATGGAAACAATTTTTTTTTCAAATTTCTGGGGCTAAATCTTATAATTTTATAACCACCTGACTGTTTATCACAATATGCAAAACTCAGCTGTCTCTTATGGATTTAATGGTAAATACAAAGCATAACCTCTACTTCTATCTCATGCTGTTTCAGTTAAGAAAACAAGTCTCAAATCCATCAGTGACAGCTCTGAGATATGTAAGCAAAGTTCTATGAAATGTCACCAACATCATTTTCATTAACAACCTCTTCCCCATTATGTTTAGCAGAAAAATATTATTTTATACACAACTGTACAGATTTCCAAGCCATGCTAATGATTTCCAACACATGCTAATACTTACAAAGCCCTTCGTATATTTTACTTTCTGATTAAGGCCTTGGTATCTACAATAAAGTGAACACATCAGTAACAAATCTGTATTTTAAACAAAAGTAGTTTATCTGCTTACCTTGAGGAAAAGTATTTGGCTGCACTAAGTACAGGAATGCATGTACTATTTTAAACAAAATTCCTATTGCCCCAGGTTCATGGTATGCACCTGTATCATACGTCTTGGCTGGTACAAATCCAAAATCTAAAGTTCCAGGAGGTGGTTTGTATATAGGCTGCACCTCTGAAATAGTACTTCCACAAAACAGCAGCAGCAGCAAACAGAGTTCCACAGCCATAGCGAGCAGTATTCATAAAACTGGAGGTAGAGGTATTTGTCCAGCTAAGTCTAGAAATCTTCAGTACATTCACTTGAGGGGTTGCCTTCTAGCCAGGAGAATGCTGGTGCACTCTCACACCTTCAATTCTTAAATGTATTTTTACTTCAGAGTAGTACAGCAGCCTCTTGAAAATGACTCAGCGCACCATCTCTGGCAAAAAGAAGAAACAGCTCATTAAGGTGTGTGCAAGCAAATAGGAAAGTGCAAGACAACCTGCAATCTTCTGTGAAAACTGAACATATCAACAGTTGCAAAAGTGAGCCTGAGAGGACAGGGAAGAAAAAAATATTGAGGTTTGTGACTAATGTTATACTACATACATTGTACTTAAAAGGGGTGGAGAAAGAATTATGCACAGTTCCGTGTCAGTGAGTTTTCAAAAACAAAGCAGAATGTTGGTACAGCTCCAAGGGGAACAAAACTAAAGGAGCACTGCATGAATTGTGCTTCTGCCTAAGTATAATGGGTCACGTCACAACAATTACACAATGCATTTAATTACCACCTGATCGTTCTGTAGTTGATGACGCTGATTCAAGTCATACTCTGTATTTCTTTAACTTATACCTTTTAGCAAAACTTTCAATCCTAGATACTCTTAATTGTCTTCCAAGATGGAGGAAAAAAATTATATATCGCTGACAAGTTATCAAAACCAAAAACAGAAACCCAAAACCAACAAAACATCACCCTCTTGACAAATGACAATGGATGTCAGCAATTACTTTCTATGAATTTAAGCTATCTCAAGACTCTCCCTAGAAACTGGAAAAGTCAACAATTCTTACTTACAGCTTGCTAAAGCTGAGTGTCATGAAGATGACTTTGGATGGTTATACAGGTTTAAGAACATTCTGAATCTCCAAAATCACAGCAGCTTAATCTACTACTACTTAAGAAATGTAAACAGAAACACTCCTGGGATTCCAACAAATCAAGTGACCATGTCTTGATCTACAAGAAGCCAGGTAAGACTCCTTCACTTCAGTGTGCAACAGCAGTCTCTGAGGAAACAGACCAAAACCAACCAAATATAAAAAGCAACAGAAAAACTGCTGCCCTTCTCTGATTCTGGGAGCTGCACATACTTGATGAGTGTGCCAGTCAGCACTGTGCTGACTCTCCCACCCATCAGGGCAGGTTCTCTTTGGGACACCTTTGTTAAAGCCCAGAGTGCTGCTGGCAGGGCTGTGTGGGAGCACACTGCTCGTGACAAGACATCACTTCCAGCTGGAGAGCACCAGCACCAACCCAAGCACCGCTGGGCCCCTGCTGCCCTTCTCAGCAGCACGACCCAAGAGAAATCCACCTTGGTATTCAGATCATTCACCAGTAAGAATGACAGCAAAATAAGGCAAAAATCTCTGTAGTGTGCTCTGTTATATCAGAGGGCAGAAGAAGATAAAAGTACACACACAACTTTTTTTTGTAAGATTTTAGATTAAAGGCAATTTAAAGTCTATCTAATTGCACAAACAGGCAAATAAAACAGCTAAAATGTTCTTCCAATTCAGGAAAACAATCACTAAAACTTCTAGAAGTAGTCACGTATTAACCAAGATAAAGTGGGCAATTTTAAGACAAGGACACTAATGAAATTGCAAGGACACTCCTTTACTGCAAAACCTAACAATATTCTGCTAAGTGGAAAAATGTAAGATTCTAATTATTTACAGTTTTCAGTCAAGCGTTCATAAAATTCAGGTAAGATTCCTGCAAGTCAACAAATGTGCAGAATTATGACCATTCTCTCTTACTCTCCCTTTGCTGGTAAATACATCACAGTAAATATGGGATATACAATCTTTACTGGGCAATTCCTCCAGACTGACACCAGTTCTTCTCTATATTACATAAAACACTAATATTTTCAAGGTTACATTAAAAATAATAATCAGGAACTTTCAGAAACACTATTAAACCTGTAAGATGCCTCTGAGCATCTAATATGTATTCATATACATATTCATAAAAATAACTCAAATGTAAAAAAGGTCCCAGTAGTTTTCCTTTTCTTGATAGCTAAAAGAAACTTAGCTGGGAACTTATTAGTAGTTAAATATGCTAGACAAACAGCATTAAAGAGGAAAAATCTATCCTTGAAATCTGTAATTCTGAGAACTTCAAAAACGACATACACAGGAGTGACACAAATAAAGAGAACTGAATAGCAGTTTATGCTAATCTTTATTGCAGCATGTGGGCATCTCATTTCCTCAGACACAGTGTGGCATCACTGCACTCAACGAGTTACAGCAACTGCCAGTACAACTCTCTCCAAATTCAAATAAACAGTGAATGAAAAGAAGCTGTGTGAAATTTTGAAATGCTTACAGTAATTATCAAATAAGCTACCAATTTCATTACTACACACCCTGTGAAGTTAAATTAAAGATTTTTATTATTATGTGTGGTTTGCAAATGTCCATTTGGAAAAGACTCAAGCTTTTGCATTTTATTCTGTGGCTGATACTAATATTCTATATGTAAGAATCACTAAGCATAACTCCTGGGGTTTTAAACACCACCTGTGGAGAACAGCATCACTCAAATATGCAGCAGCATTATCATCTCAGATTTATCCTATCCTATCTGTTACTAAAAATATTTTCCAAAACCAACTTCTGCTTTAAGCTTAGCAAGGGGAGAGGAGACAGAGCTAGATGCTTTCGTTCAGCAACTTCCATGATACATCAACTCTGAATAACAGGGCTCAGCGGCAGCATGATGTGCAGCTCTTTGTTCCAATGGGACTGGCCTCCTTCTGTTTAACACTGCAATCCATGCAAATACAACTCTGCAGTGCAGTGATGCAACCACGAATAACCCCGTGAACTGAAATTCAATCAACCAGGGGCTAGACTGCTAAAGTTCCACGGGGGTGCCTGCTGGCAGTGAACCAGGATGGGCTGGGATGGTGGTTGATGCAGACATCCACAAGAAGGCCACACAAAGGTCCTGAATGCATTTGTTACATTTTCAATTACACATTTGAAAATTTAAGTCCATAATCGCAATGCACCATGTTAGTAACCACCAGAAGTGAAATTAAAACAGCCATAAAACACAGTTACATAGGAAGACTGAAACTCCTAAGTACGCATAAATAAACCAAACCCACACCACTATCTTCCCATTCAAGAGACCAAACACAGCCAGCCAAGCTAGATACTGGCAGGTTAAAAAGGTGTCGTTTTCTGTTACAAAATCTGCCTAGGCCTACCAACAATTACAACCTGTTGTCGTAGGAGGATTATGAAGCAGATAAACCTAATACTAGGGACTGTAGAACAGAGCTTGGCAGCACTGAGGAAAGCTAAACAAATAGCATCTTGCACACAAGGCAGCCTTGGTACCCATCTGACTTTCCTGCTATATGATCAAATCGAGTGAGTGCTCATGTCAGAAAAAAGTGAATATTCAGAATCCAGTTTGCTCTGAGCAGCTTCTTACTAATTTCAAAATGAATAAACTAAAAGAGCAACATCAAAAAATTCTTCTGTTTTACCAGTCACAGCCATCTGCGAGCAGAAGCACAGCTGTAAAAATTCCAGGTGAGATATCTTCCCCCAAATATAAGCAGGTCTGATTATCAGCTGATTGTCTAAACATTTAAAGTACATTTTCACTAACCAAATAAAATAACTTATTTAACTTGATTCTAAGTGGTGCATTTACCCCAGTATTTATAGAACATTCTTTGTTCTTCGCTGAAAATTACTTTTCAGCATCACATAGAAAATTCTAAAAGAGTAAGTCCAGCCCATAAACAGGCGGTTTTTGGCAAGCGTGAACTGATAAGCGCTGTGAACACGTCCCAACACCAAGGTACCGCAACACGAGGCACATGTGTCCCCGTGGCAGCTAAGACCAAGCCTTTCCTTCACCTTCTTTCCAATCAGTAAAACTGTAGAGACCTCTTCCTCTAACAGGCTGCCGAGTCCTTATCTGCAAACTGCAGAGGAGCGGGGGTACCGCAGCCCTGCCTCTGCTGGAATTCCGACCGACGCGCTGCTTTCTCTACCGGCTCCTCCGCATCTGCGTGCAGAGGACACAGCCCGTGTTTACTGCCACAACTGCCCCTTCTACCCAGCCCTCGGGTGAGCTCCCCGGCTCACCGCAGAGCTCATCCCCGCTGCGGAACGCGTTCGGCCAGCCGGGGTGGGCTGGCGCGATCTGCCCAGGTGCTCAGCGAGCAGCCGGCGGCAGCAGCGCCTCGGCAGCTCCTCCGAGGCGGGCGGGCTCCGCCCCAGCGGCGCCCCGC
>VZTB01003976.1:333445-410566 GCA_013397245.1 Thryothorus ludovicianus | reverse complement strand
CGGCCAGCACAGCACAGCCCGCTCCGCTCCGCCTCAGAGCGCCGCGGCAGCCGTGCTGGCGGTGCCGCCCGCGCACGGATTATGGAGGGCGGGCTCTGCCCCGGGCCGGGGCTGCAGGACCACCCCGACAGGCCGGGATGGTGGGGGAGGAAGAGGAGGAGCGAGAGGGGTTTAACCCCGGCGGGATGTGCTGGGCGAGCGGAGCGGGGATGGGGTGGTGCGTGTCCCGGCCGGTCGGACGGAGCCGGGCGGGTCGGGCTGAACCCGCAGCCATCGGTACCTGTTGCATCCCGGACAGGCTCCTGCCCTGTTCCCGGCTGGCAAGGTGCTCCGCCGAGCCACAGCCCGCCCCGGACATGGCCGTGCCTTCTCCCCTTGGCCATCGCCTCTGGGGTTGGTTCGAGATCAGGCAGGTTTGTTTTCCCCATCAAGATTACTTACCCTATTAGGTTTCGGGAAAAAAAATCTTGTTTTACTCCTCTCGAGAGGTGTCCTTATTTCCTGGAGGGTTTAGCGTTTTCCTTTAAGGTTGTTATCTATGTTCCTAAGCGTTCTCTGTTCCTTAAGGCCAGTGATTTATTGGTAAAATGAGAAGTGGTTTTCTTACAGGTTGCTATACAGTAAAATACACTTTCAAAGGTTGTTGTGCTTTCTCTCTGCCTCGTGCAGATTTTTTTGTGATTTTGATTTTTATTTGCGACTTTGGTGTATTAATGTGGTTCCTCTATTACAGTAGTAAAATATGAACGTGATCCTTGCCTCTATTTCCACATCCTCTGTTATTCAGCATCACATATTGCAAGACAAAGCAATTTTTGCTGGACATCCAAGGTTATGCTGGTTCCTTGGAAATCAGTAAATAAACTGATGGAGAAGGCAGTTAGTCTACTTTTTGCAGGCAGAAACAAATCAAGGCTACATCTATGGCACCACTCTGCATTGCTAATTTAAGCTTGGCCAAACATTGAACAGTTTTCCCACAGGCGGTATTCGGTGTTGCTGAAATCTACCTGTATTTCAGCTCAGGGCCTTTGCCAGCAATGTACATCAAAGAACAAGTTGCTACGCTGGCTGCACACAGAACAATTATCCTGACCAGAGCTGATCTTAGATTGTTCAGCAGGAGGATATAGAAAGGCACAACCTAAAATGGAGTGGTACAGAGCTCAGAGAAAGGCTCTTGTCCAAATTCTTGTTATAGTTGTCATAGACACCCTAAGCCAGGTGTCAGAGAGGAACAACAGAGTAGCCTTGGGGAAAACAAAACACCTTTACAGATGAGCAAATGTGTTAAATTAGTCAGATAGTCTGGCAAAGAGAATTAGGCATCAAAAGTTCCTGTCTTAAGCTTTGGATGAAACCTGTTGTAAATACAAGAGACTCTTCCTTCCAGGTGATGGGCTGTGAGTGCCCTACACTGTTAATGAGACAATATGGTGAGTTTGATTCCCTTGCTTCCATTCAGGGTTAAACCAGAGAGGCCAAGTCCTACTGACCACAGTGACTCACTGACTGATTTTGAAATGCAGAGTGAAGGCATATGGCTATAGTGATAAATATCTCCAAGGATGAAACAGTCTGTAGGAGCTCAAAGAGAATATGAGTGCAGAGGAGAAGAGCATGGAATGAAGCTGCAGAAAATCTTGATTTTCTGGAGCCAAAGACTCCATTTAGATTTTCTCTTGGGTTACTAATTTTTACAAGTTATAGATTTTCTACCCTTTATGGGGTACCACAGTACTTCTGGATGAGAAATATCTGTACTTTGCATATACAAGGACATGAAACTAGAGTAACAGGAAAAAGATACTAGCTTTCAGACAAAAATCCAACCTGAATCTCAAGACCAACACTACTAATGGAGGCATTTCTTCAGCAGACTAAGCCAACACCTATTTTATAATTAGTATTATCCATGTATGACAGATATTCTGTTTATTTTCATGGATGTTGCTATCAATATCAGAAAGCTTTCCAGTCGTATCTGAATTTCTCTGTACTGTTGGGATAGCCTGAAATAAAGGACTTGCCTAAGGTGTCTGGAAATGACTGAGTTAAGATAATTTATAACATATTGGGTACTGAAAATGTATTGTCTGAGTAGCACCCAGTTAAGATGTCAGAGCTTGTCACTGTGAGATGGTAAATGGAAGCATGACCTCTTCAGCTGCCTCCCCTTACATTGCTGGCAGCCCCAGCCATGTGTCTGACCTGAAACTGCTCTGAGCAGCTGGTGACCTTTCCTTGATGTTTCTTCTCTGCTTAACTGCACATCAGGTAGAGGCAGAAAACTGTAAAGTGGGAAATACTGCACCAGTTTGCAGCCCTTTCCCTCTTGTGTCCCTGCCATGCAAATCACAGCAGTGCCTGGGCTGGCTTAGCTGCACGCTCCTGTGGGCACAGCAAAGGATGTGCTGGGCTGTGGTTTGCCTGCGTGTGGAACACGGTCACATTAGAGAGGCACAATGTGTAAAAACAGGGTAGAGTCTTAGCAAGCTCACAGCCATAAAGAAAACTTGTCCTTGAGGGAATGCATCATCTATCTGTGGTCCTTTGTGCCTTATTAGGGCGATTTGGCTAAATTTAATCAGGATGCCTTCTAGCTCTGTTCTTTATGGCCAAAACTTTTAAATGATGTCAGCACTCAGAGCTGTGGTCAGGTTTCCAAGGCAGCTGGACCCTAATTGCTAACATAAATGAGGAAGCAGTCTTTCAAACCACAGCACAGTAGGTGATAAGGCCTCTGAAAACCTGATGTATAAGCATCCAAAACAGTAACAGCTGGATGTAAAAACCTGACCCATACTCTGTGGTGAGCATTCGGAAATCTGGCTGCATATCAATCATCTCTGTTATCTCAGAGGAAAATCCTCAGATAACAGAAAGATGCATGAGATTTAGAGCTTAACTATAATGGTTGTATCATGTAATTGCTTTACTTTCAGAGCTGATGATTAAAGGTCTGTTAGATAAATAGCCCTTTTCATTAGTTGGAGTCAAGATAGGTATAGTATTCCCTGAAGAGACTTAAAATCATAACTCCAAACTTTCCACCTCGCAAAAATAAAAAGGACAAGGTAGAAAACCTCTTATATTGTGTTTAGTCTTCCTCTGGATGTTTGTTTAGGGAGAAAAGGGTGCATGAAAGTGTGGGAGAGGATCAGCATGCCTGCCCTGCACCAGGGCTGTGGAGAAAAGTGCTTTATGTGTACTCTTTGCCAAGAACATGTCAGAGTGACAGCATCCAGCATTCTGCCAGAATCCCAAAATGAAACCAGTCTACTTGTCCCTTTACCAGCTCTACCCTTTAGCCTGATGCCTGCCCACTTTGCTCTGCTTTCTGTGGGTTACAACCCCTGAGTCCTTCCCTGTCCTCTGCCACTGTGCACCCTGCCTAGCTCTGCCCTTCCTTCTACCACTCAGTGCCAGCCTTCCCTTCATGCCTGGCTCAGCCCTTTGGATTCTGCCAGCCCTCCCAATTAGCAAATGGTGCCCAGCAGCACTCCCCAGCTACCTGCATAGCCCATGCCCTCCTACTCAGCTCCCCATCGTAACCCTTTCTCCCCTCTCTGACATCCACAGCTGCAGCCTTCCTCATTCTTAATTCTTCTGTGGGATGCAAGGCTTAAAGGATTACAGGCTGTATGAGTTCACAACCCGAACTCCAAGCTGTGAACTCTTCAAGGCTGGAGCCAGGCTCACCCAGGCTCTGCAGGCTCTGTGAGAGTTAGAGCAAGAAGGAGGAACATGTTGCTATATTAGACACAAAACATGCAAAATCTGAAAGAATTATTGGAATTTGTAAAAAGCATGGGAAACAGTGCAATTGCTGTGTACTATCCTCTGATGTGAATTTATTTGCTTAATTTCTTACTTCCAAGGAAAAATAAAAAAAATGAAATGGACAATATTACATTAATTCTCAAGCTTAGAAAACAATGTGATTTTGCATTGTAGACCTTTGATTCATGCCAGTTTAAGATATGATTTCAGTAAGGATTGCCTTCATTTGAATGGAAGATTAGTATCACTTTAGGATGCCTTCAGAGAGTTGATGTTTTGTCAGCTACACGTCTTGCCATTACGCTCTGTTGTGCCCCTTTCTTGTGACTGTGATAAATCTGCATGTCAACTTGTCAGGGAACTTAAAAATTATATTCGTTGTTTTTCATCTGAGGAAACAAACCAGTAGTAGTTGCTATAACAGATTTCACAGCTAAGCAAAGATACAAAATGACAGGGATTACATGATGCGTGTACTTGGAGTTTGTATCATCTTTTATGAGCTCCCTCTCAGCCCCACACACAGACTTACTCTGTTTTTCCATCATTTCTATGTTTTATTTCTGCTTGCAAGCTTTGACTCTTGGCATCCTGATAAACTAAAAGTCAGGAATGCTTGAAACAAAAATAGGAAAGGCACATGTCTTTTAGATACTAGAGCAAAATTGTAACCCAAAAGAAAATCAAAATGTCTTTGGCTCCAGCAAGTTGAGATTTTCTGCAGCCTCATTCCATGTTCTTTTCCTCTGCATTTCCACATTCTTTTCAAGTTCCTGACCTGGTTCTGATGCTGTGTGGTAACGGGTTAGGGTGCAATGGCCAACTATCACTCCAGATTTTGTTTCCAGCTCCAGCACCTTACACTCCTCATGTGACAGAAAGGTCCTGGTCAACATCTCCAGGGTTTCTGCTGTGGGAACTGGATGTAATGAGTCATCTCATAGAGGAAGTGGCCATATCAGCAGGGGCATTTCAGTTTGTTAGAAAGCAACTTAGGGCTTTGAATGAATACTTTCAGAAGAAGTCCTGAAAACCTCCTGCTCATGTGTGATTTCTCTTGATAGAGAAAGAGATTTTAAATAAGGATGCTCCTGTTTACCAAACTTGAACACCCAGCTTGGTGCCTTCCCCTTCAGAAATCAGAGTACTGCCATGGGACATAGTCTGTTCTCGATAGTGGTAATTCCTTACTTGTGACCAGTTAAGCACTGGCTACCAGTACAGCTCTTTCTTGTGATATACTGATATCTTGTGGGGACATACAGGCTTCTGCTGGGATGGGTCCCACAGGCACAGTCACAAAGTTCAGTCCTGGCTAGTGAAGTCATCTGTGCAGATGATGCAAGTGGCCAGCCGCTGTATGTGGGACAGCATGAGCCTAGACAGTGGCCTCACCTCAGGCTACTGTCATGCACACCAGGAGATTAGAGCTGATAGATTCTTCTTCTCTCTTATGACGTACTTATTTTGGGTTTTTTAATTAATGCATTTATAAATTTCTTCTGAAACCCAGGACCTGAGGTGGACTGTTTGGGCAGAGGCAAGAGAGGCTGTAATAAACAGTTTACACAAACTATGAATCCAGTAAAAGTATCTGTATGTCAGTAAGAACAGAACATTACAGGAATATTTAATCAGCCAAACTGAGTACATACAAGAATGCTTTCACAGAAGCAAAGTCATTGATCTGCATAGTCACTTTTCAGGAAAAAAAAAGATCAGTTTTCATCTCAATTTGTGACTCTCTGACAAGCAGAAGCCCCCTCAGCACAGGGTGACTATTCCATGCTTTCCACAAAATGTAATCCTACCTCAGGAGCTTAGCTGCTGTAGTGACCTTCTTTTGTCTGCTTGCTCTGTAGTAAATGCTGTCTGACGTGAGTAAAGAAGATTGGAAGAAGGTTATTTTTAATATCAGTATCAAATAATCTGTAGCACAACAAAACACAAGAAAGGGAGGCATCCATTCATTTTGTTTTTGAGGAGAATGACAGTCCCACTTACAGCATCTTGTAGGGAGCTCATAAACAATACACGTTGCTGGATTAACCTGACAGGGCCCCTTTGCTCCAGTTTCTATTATTAACTTTACACCTAGTGCAAGTCTCCTCAAATGAACTATATGAGGTATAACAATTTATCTAACACAGGCTATACCTCAGCTGTAAATTTATTACCAGGATGGTAAAGGTCTGGGTTTTGTAAGCCCTTCACAGAGCTGTGCTGAGCACCTGATCCCTAAGGTTCTTACAGTGTGAGTAGAGAGCAATTTTTATCATCGTCTAGGTTTTATGGTCCAGGTGATGAACTTTTCCGTCCCTCTCCTCTTGTTCAGCTCCACAATTAAAAATTCCCACAACATTTCTGTCCCCATCCCAAACTCCCAATTTCCACTGAATGGTTGGGGTAGCAGCCTACTACCCACAAGCTGTTATCACACAAAACAGGAGTGCAACCTCTCCCCTTTGCCACCTCACAGCTCTTGCTCCCTCCTTGGTCTTCTCAAGTTTGACACCAGACCATTCATTATGGCTGAGCAAAAGACTGCAGCCCTGATGAGAACATGATCCAAGCAAAATTTACATTTTTTTTCCTTATTATGTAATGAATTTTTTTGTTTCTAAAGAAGGTGTTTTCAGAATTTTGTGAAAATTGGCTCTTTCCCTAATGTTCTCATTAATTTATTATTTCCTCTATTTTATGTTCTTGATGCTAAACTGTAAGACACCAAGAAATTGTGAAGTGTTTCTACTGTTGAATCATGTAAGATATAAAAAAGAAAAGCTGACCTTTAGCCCTCTGTCTTTTTGCATGTCAGAATATCAAATTATTTTCATTTTTTAAGTATTTCATGGCAACATTAAGCCTTTGTGAACAGAGAACATGAATGTTGAAGGACACCTGAGGTTCGTTGCTTTGAAGTTAATCTGTAATCTTAAAATGTAGCCTGAGTTGAGGCAGCACACAGCTGTATTTGTGCAGGCAGCAGAGCAAGAATCAGCCTCATGCTCCAAGAGCCACAGAGTGCCTCTTGGTTCTGCCCTGCTGCAGGCTACAGCTTCCCTCCCTCCCTGCTCGAGTTCACAGCTGAGCTGATGAGTACAGCAGGGTGCCCCCACGCTGTTATGCTGCCTGGTCTTTGCTCAGTGTCCAGTCTCTGGCTCCATCAGTCCACAGGAGTCTCCAGATGGGTGCAGTTCAAGGAGCAGTGAGGTCTGGGGGTGCAGGTCACTCACCTGAGTACACCCTGCAGGCTGCACCCTTTGGCTGGAACAGAGTTCCACATAGACACAGAAAACAGAGACATTGCACACATAATCCATAATCTGAGCAAAACAAAGACTAACTTTCGTCAAGTTTGTTCATCACCTGCTTTCATAAAAGGGACTGAGGCAAGTCCTGCACTCCTTGGTCTGTATTGTACTGCATCCTGTGAAGAAAGGCACGGTCAGGTGTTGTTTCTAAGCTCCTTGATTTATAGTTTTCTTCTTCTGAGTCAGAGAGGACTGTTCTGATCACCTTGCATGTGATTCTTATGCACAACATACACAAATCCAGGAAGACTTACACTAGTATCAATATAAAGCCAGCAGGAATGGCAGACTCCTAGGAAGAGGTACCTGGGTGTCAGATGAGAGTAGGCTTTGATGTACTGTGAAATGTCTGAACAGACATCTTTTCTCATCATTAAAGGCTAAAATTTTAGCCTTCACCTCATCATCTAGTTTAATTTTCCAGTTTCTTTTTCACTCTTTTGAACAGCTTCACAAAAGTGATGACCAATGTAGTGGATCCACAGTACCAAGCAAAACCAAAGATTTAGGTGTGGTACCACTCAGTGGTGATAGTAAATCTTCAAGTCTGACCTCTACATCTTGGCCCAACACTGTTTGGTGCCATTTGACCTTTATGAGATTATTTGAGTCTTTTCCTTTGACAAACTGAAGATGTTATGATAGTGCAGCACCACTCTTGAATCTTGCCAGGTAGAACTTCTTCTCTTTTCTCCTTTTTTTCTTAACGTATTAGGAAAAAAACATGTTAAATAATGAAACAAATTTTTAAAAAGAGGGTCTGTTCTTGGAACAAGCAGTGGTCCAAAGTGGACATGACAGATAAAAGATTTGGATTTTGATGCCAATTCCAACTAGAAAGCAGCAATATTCCCATCAGAATATGAAGCCTACAAATCCTCCACAGCTGCTAAGGTAGAAAAGGCCTTTTGATAAATCTGGAAGCCATTATTTATTATTCTAATGCTTTATCTATAAATCTGAGCCTCACTTACATTGTGGCAGTCTTTCTGCTCCTTAATTCTCTGGACATTGAATTACAGATATTTGAAGATCTGAGGTCCAATAGCTTAGAGTTTAGATTGCAAACTCCTGTTCCCTTTTCTCTAACTAAATGGTCACTTCATTAAATTCCTCTGCATTTCATTCTGCCCATTTCACTCAGCCACAGAAAGGCCTAATAAGGGAATTAGAGGCATAGTCCAAATAATAGTAATTTTCACCTTGTTTTGGTTAAGCTTTCTCTGTTTCTGTTTCACTTCGCTCATCCTAGCATTTGCCTCTGTACAGGCTTCACTATTTGCTTTTTCAGATTTCTAGCTGTTACCCTCTGCTATTGGTAGTATGGAAATAAATAAATTCCCAATTTGTGCTGTAGTTGTAGAACCAATCATCCTATAAAAAGCAATCCACAATACTCTGCAGTGAAATGTATTAGTTTATATATTCTGTATGAGCTGAGAGTTGGTACAGTAAAGGCATGTAATTAAAAAGTGCACATGAGATGTATTTTGAGCTTTCCTTAGCAGCTGTTTCATATTATGAAACATGCACCGTGCAGTGGTTTTGTAATTGGATTTAAGTAGATTGCAGAATATCTCAATACACAGAGCAAAACCCAGAAAAATGTTATAAAAAAAGTATGCATAGTAATTCTGCCTAAGAGTTGCCAAAGAAGAAGCAGAGATATCACATCAAAAATATTTCCTGCCTATGTGAATCTATGAAAATTTCCAGAAATACTAGGAAACATTCCCATGGATGGGAAGGGATACAGTTTATCATGAACTCAACAAGAGGAGATAAATGTGTGTTTAGCTGCTGTCGGCCAAGTTTGAATTCTGTTATACATCAAATGTTATTAGTTTGTACTCAATGACACAGAATACCACATCCACTTGAAAAATTCTTCCAGTTGAATTTCCAGCCTAAGTTAGTTTATATTATAGCCATTTTGATATTTATTTTCTGTAAGTATCTTGTCTTCTGATTTTTACTGAAAGCTCAATTTCTTTTTTGACATTGAGTTTCTTCTGTGATGGAGGAAGGGAGATAGTATTTTATAACTGGAAGCTTAAATCACAGAATCCTAGAATACCAGATTGGAAGGAACCTCAAGGATCATCTGGGCTAAAGTTCTTGGCAGAGGCACTTAAAGATTTAAAGTATATTATTTTTTCTCTTTCTTTAAGAGGGGAAAAGAAATCTAAAATGTTTTTGCTGCTGAAGCAGGATTTGCAATACTACCAGGGACTGCTGTTCTATTTGTGAGCTAAGATTACTCTCAGTGAAATGGCTCAGCTCCCTGAGGTTCTCAAAATTCCTCTTATGCATTAGCCAGATTCACAATAGTCTCACATTTGTTATTCCACTAAAAAAAAATCACAAAAAAACCCCAAAAAACAAAAGGGAAAATTATGTGTTTTGCTGAAATAAAAAGGAGAAATGTGCATGGCTGAAAAGCTTCAAAAGCAGCATTGTAGAGCACCTGTGTGCTGAAGAGCAGTGAGCATCATTTTCTGCTTAGCAGGGAGCTGTCCATCCCAGGGCTTGGAACAGCAGACATGGGGATGGACAGTGAGAATCTAAAGCCCCTCACCAGGAGCCTGCCTGTCCCACTCGTTCTCACCTTGAGGAAAACACTGCACTTGCTGCAGTTCACTTTTCTGTGAAAAACGGTTAAAATAAAACTTGTCTTTTTTCACAGTTTTCTGCCAACATATATTTCAGCAGTGCTTCTGGAGCCCTGTGTGAAGAGCAGGGTATGGTACAGTACAGTGTCTTGGGAAATCAGACAGATAAATGCCATGTTTAGAAATTATTTTTCTGTTTAAGGAGATGATAATTGGTTAAATTGCTGGGTACTTAAGGAATTCTTGCTCTTCTTGTTAGATAAACAGACTTTTACTGCAAACAATTCTTGTCTTTCTAAATCAGTTCCAGGAAACCCTATAATGTCAGTCACTATTAGCATTTGGAATAGCATTAAGAGCTTTATACGAGCTCATATTAATCTGTCTAGGTTAACCTTTGTATCCAGGCTGCCTCAGTTGCTATATTTCAAATCTGCAGAATGTCACTTCTTCTTGGTGGTCAGGAAGAGGTTTAGCACAGATTTAGCAGTGCTTTGATCATGGTATGAAGTAATTTTGAACTTACTTGTGACCAAAATAATTTCTCTGGAGCACTTTTTTTCAGTCTTATCAACGGAGTTATTTAATCAGTTGGAGCAAACTTGTAGCCTCTCTCTTTTGCTCCAGAAGCTGCTATGAAGACCAGATGATTGTTAAGACAGATAGTAGCATCAAGAATATTACATTTTATTGGGTCAGAGGATCTCACAACATGAGGTATACCACATGTTTAGAGAAACAGTGTGGGAAGGGTCCCCAGTTCCCCCTCCCAGCTGCAAAGTCTTCCCAAAACATCCTGAGGCACTTGTCCAACTTGCACTCTAGCACCTCCCTTGAAGGCAGTGCCTCAGACCGTGTTCCTCAGGCAGTCTGGTCCAACACTTAATTATGCTCATAATATAAAAAATTTTCCTAATATTTAACCTAAATATTCTTTGCTGAAAATTAGGCTAATTTCTGCTCATCCTTCCCTCAGTGGACATGGGGAATAATTGATTGTTGTTTTTGTAACAGTGTTTGGAATACTGAAACACTCATCGGAACATGTTATCGTGTCCTTTTTCTGGTCTTCCGGTTTCTGGATCAAAGCCCAGTTCTTCAAAGCTATCCTAAGAGTCGTGTTGTCATTTCTGTCTTGTGACCTCTCTCCAATTTGCATGTGTCCTTTAAAACACATAGTTCCCCTGTGTAAACATGCTACTCCAGCTGAAAGCTCCTTTCCTGAGGAAAGCAACTTAACATCTCTCATCATAAAGAGCCTCTTCTCCGTGCACTGACGAATCTGCCTTCTTGGTAGGCACATACTCAGTCTGTGTATTGGTTCCTGCAATATTCAGAATCTCTTATGCAATTCTGCTGGTCAGGTGTGTATTTTCAGGGTTGGGGTATTTTTGGGAGTGTGTTTGATTTTTTTGTCCTTTTCACTTCACTTTATTTGATTTCATATATTTGATTTAGAACTTTCCCAGTTTCTAAAGACTATTTTGAATAATTCTGTCTCCAAAATGCTTGCTGTTGTCTCTCTGATTGGCATCAGTTGCACATTTTATAAGGGCACCCTCTATTCCTTTATCTGTGTCATTAAGGAAAGTTTTGGAAAGCACAGAATTTGGCCCACAAAAACTCTACTTGAAACAACTTCACATATTGTCACTGAACCATTGATACTAAGCATCCTATTGTGTACAATGAAAAGAATAATGAACAATCAGTATTTTTAGTTTGACAAGAAGCAGGGTTAAACGTGGTTTTGTTTGAATAGCACAAAACTAGGAGTCAGAGAGGTTTGATTTCATTGGTTTGTTTGTCCCTAACTTTTAGTATATATGGCAGAAAGTTCTTATAACCTCTTTTTTCACTGGTTTCTTTGTCTGTAAAAGGGAAGCAAAGATGCTTGTGAAGTGCAAGACTCCTCAGGGGAAGATGCAATTGCAGTGCAGGATGTCCATGGCTGAGCTGTCATCACTCCCACAGTTGGGACAAACCGTGCTGAGCCCAGTGAACCTGTGGGACACCCAGAGTTGGTGTCAGAACCCAGCTCTGTTCCACCCTGCTCTGCTCAGGACCCTTTGCCTCCATTTCTCCTTCTAGTGCCCAGCAGTGGAATGCATGTTTGTGCCTGTCTGGCACTGGCACTGTGTGAAACGTGGCTGGAAGCAAATTCTAATTGCAATGCCTCGTGTGCACCTGGCAGAAACCTCAGCACTGCTAAAATGTACCAGTCACCAGTAAAATAGGGGGGTGGGATGAGATTGTGTTCACGGTTGTTGTTACAATTTTGTAATTCATATTAAAAGAGTTCTCTTCTTTCCATTTTGCTTTTAAGCTTCCTAATAGTGATGCAAACTAGGTTTTTAAAGCTTATTTGCAGAAAAAGGTTGTGGTAATACAAAAGCTTGAAAACCAAAGTGAGATTTAGAATCATAGGGGTAAACAAAACTTATTCTGAATAAAATTGTGCTGAGATGCTTGCTTGGTGTCCCCCACAGCACTGGGTAACTGTGAGAGGAGCTGAGCACAGCTCCAGCCCTGCAGCCCCTCGCAGGGACTGCTCTGCTGTGCCAGGGACCTGGGGCTCAGCCCCCAGGGCTGCCAGGCTCTGCTCCCACTCCTCTGGCACAGCCTGTCAGACCCTGCCACCTTCTCCCAGCACTGGGCTGGCTGATGCTGAGCCTTTGAGGGGCAAAGAAGAAATGTAGATAATCCTAGAGGAATGATAAAAAAGTGTTGATGTTTATGACTGGCTGCCTGCTTGCTATTTAAACATTCAGGGAGACATTTGATAAATATTTAAGCAGCACCAATTTATCTAGTACTGTACATGTTTAACAAGATGAATACTAAAGAGGATAAATAGATTAAGATTTCCAAAATGATTGTGCCAAATGTGTCTTTTTACTTTGGGCCTCTGTGTAGCAAGGATGTTTGCACCAGTGTAACTATCTCTTAATATATTAATAAACCATGTGCTTTGAAACCCCAACAAGCATATCCTGCTCCAAGGTAGCAATGCTGAACTAAGCAGTATTTTGTGCCACAGCAATACTTTCATGGTGTATCAACAAAACAAAACATCTTCAGGTCAGACCAGGCTGGGGACTCTGTGCCTCTGCTCTGGCTGTCACCTTGAACATCTTTATTCTCACCTTGAAAAGCTTTGCTTTGAAATGAAGGTGGTTTTAATGTTTAATATTTCCCTTGTACACATGCACACTCATCTCAGCGAGCTCACATGTAAATATGTATGTATATACATGAAATATGTGACCTCTGTGTATTTTTCTCTTAGTCACATGTGGTGAGGAGTAAGTTTGAGTGTGGAAGATTAGCTTGAGTACTTTGTATGACACATAAAGCCTCTGTGAATCTCTCTTGATTAGTTCTCCTATCCTGACCCTAATACAGAGGTAAAAATATTTAATGGCCTGTACTAAATTAAGTAACACAAGACTGTGACTCAAGCATGCATGACTAAATCTAGTTTAGTGATTCTTATGCTGGAAATGTGTCATCAAGCTACCCCCAGAAGAGAATGGCTTAGGTAAATACACTATGGGATCAGCTTGCAAAGGAAGAATTGCATCTGAATACTTGTTTATATTAGTCAAAACCATTCAAGAGCCCTCTGGCAGTGCTGGGCTTTCACTTCAGATAGTAGAATACCCATTAGGAATTAAATTACAGTGCCAACACTGAGAATTGTTCCTTTTTGTTGTGTTTTCATTGAGAAAAAGGCTGCTTTCAACATGGCAACTGTGCAACTATCATGGCCACACCAGGGCACAAGATTCCAAACACATTTCAGCCCCTTTTTCATGCTTTTATTTACTTCCCCCAGCACACCAGAGAAGCTCAGCTGAGATCAGAGTGTTGTGTTAGAAACACAGACATCCCCCAAAGAGGTTCAGTGTTACCTGGGTCAGGACAGGACAAGACTGGAGCAAGAGCAGAAGGAGCTGAACTTTGTTTTCTCGCAGTGAGCATCTCCTGGCACAGCTCCCCTTGAAGAATGGGACAGAGCTCTCTCTGCCCCACCAGAGCAGCCCTGCCCCACCCAGCCAAAACCCTCACCACCAGCAGCAATTCCTCTTCTTGCAGGCAAAGGAAGCAGTGTCTGCCTCTTGTGGGATTTTTAATGTCCCTGTCACGCTTCTGCCTTCAGCAGCTGCTTCTTTTGCCCATGTATTGAACCACTTAAAGGAAGGGGAGAGTTTCCACATGGTCTGGTGAATTCTCTTTTGAGCAGAACTGGAGCTATAAAAATCTTAGAAGCACTTTAGAAATTACACCACCGTGTATGAGAAATATAGCCTATATGTCCATATATAAACAAGGATTTCATATTAAATGCATTTATCCTCATTCTGTCACCCATGGAAAGTTATTTTCACCATTAAAATTATGCATGGAAACTTGTTTATCCATTTTGAATGCACTGGATGGGAGTTAGTTTTCCATATTCAGAGACAAACATACATCACCTTCAAGCACAAATATCACAAATATTTAAGATGTTTCCTGAAAGATTTAATTCTTTTATCCATTTTTTTAGACAGCATGTCAGACAGAGACAAAGCTGTGCGTTCTGTACTGTGGAAAGATCTTCCTTTGGTCTTAAAAACAAGCAGTAAGAGAGAGGCTGTTGAAGCTCCCTCCCCAAGCAAGGAAGGGACACTTCACCAGTGAGGCAATAAAAACCCTAATGGGAAGCTACTAAAGCCACAGCATTATTTAATTATTTAATTTTGGAGTGACTTGCCAGGACAGCAGGAGTCCTGGTGCCTCAGAGGCCCAGGGCTGAAATAAAGACCAAAACACTGCTGCCAACTGGAGAAAGACCCAGGACTTCAACTTAGTCCCCTCCAGTTAACCTGTGGAAACCAAAGAGAAGGTGAAGGGGTTTTCTTGTCCTCTGTAATTGGAAAAATGTGTAGAGGATTTATTTTCTCCAGATTTCAAGAGATATGGTTACTTTTACTTACCAAAACAAGAGGATCTGAAGGAGGACTCCCCAGCATGTGGCCCCTCTTGGAGACAAAACAATTTTTCATGCTCCTGGTAGGCAGATACCAGGGGGTCCCTCCACTGCCAACACCATGGCAATTACCAGAGCAGAGAGGCAGTGGATAAAATGTCAGGATACAGAAAACACTAGTTGCTTACTGGCTTCTGTATTTACAATTGTTTTGCTCCAAATACAAACACTGGTCTATTGCAAAGAGCCATTTAGGGGTGTGGAAGCAGAGGAAAAGCTCAGGGTAAATTTGTGCTGCTTTTGATTGAAATTTCAATTGCATATAAACACTGGCAATGCTCAGCCTCTTGCTGTGAGTATCTTTTTTCCCTAGTCCTGGGGTGAATTGCAGCATGAGATACAGCCTTTAGAAAAACATTAATTAGTATTTCAATCCACAGCATCTAGCTTGAGCCAGCTGTTCTTTTAGATTCATCTACAGCAGCACATGCCCATTTCTGAGATTTTATAAATAAATTAGGAATGTCACTTACTTGTTTTCAGTTGCACGTAGAGAGGACACACATTTTAGGTGAATTTTCCCTCCAGCAACTAAAAATTTCAGTATATGAACAACCTGCAATGGAAGCCCTCATCCATAGAGTTGCAAAAAAAAACCCCTTGTGATGGGTGGGGGCAGGAGAGGTGAAGGAATCGTCAAAATGCCATTCCCAAATTGTCACATTGCCTTTGTAATGGCTGCTGGGAGCTGTATGTGTTCATGCAGAGACTTATTTTGAGCATTATTGTCGGGCTCTTCCTGGCACGTTCTCCTCTGTTTCATAAGTAACAGGTCAGAGTTACTAAGGGATTGTGCATTATTTACACATCAGTGCTGTGCAATTTCCATCATCCACCTACAGAAACTATCCAAATTCAGCAGCACGCTTACCTCTTCATTATGCATAACTTCCCAAGTCTCAGATACACACCTCAGGACATGCCTTCCTACATATTTTTTTTTTTTCCTATTTACTAATTTACACCTCCTTTGCCCTACAAATATATGTAATTCATCCTGAATATTTTATGCAAAATGTAATACTAACGGGATTTGAGTCTTGCTGATAAGGATTCAGGTTCTCTAACTGGTATTCATACAAAACTCAGTCTCTAGGTTTCAAAATAGATGTGATCCACAGTGCAAAGCTGCTTAAAGACACAGAAATAACAATGCTTAAAAGAAGGAAAAAATAAAGGGGAGAGAATAAGTGTCACTCATTCAATTTCTCAAGATTCTTCCTGAGCAGGAAGAACTATTTCTTCCCCAAGAAAATGACAGTGCTGAAACCTCTCCTATTACCCATTTGGAAAAAGATTGCAAAAAGGAAAAAAGTCTATCCTTAGGATGACAACTGGTTTATGCTGCAATATTCTTGTTTTTCAGTATTCATCGTGCTCACCCTCAGGGCAGCCAGCTTAAAGGCAGAATTTGACACCCTTCCTCCTCTGTTTTATAGTAACAGCCACCCTGAAGTCATGACAAAAACCCCAAACCTACCAAATAGTTATTTCAGTCTTCAGCTGCAAAGAAACAGAGATATTTTTGTTCGGCCTGGAGCCTTTTCTCAGTATTTTCTGTGTGCACTCGGTTACACTTATTCCATGACCAAAAAAAAAGAAAAAAAAAACCATTTGGTGTTTTATCTTCTATGGCCACTACTTTGTATGTGCAATTTGGCTGAGTGGGAAATTTGAGTTTTATTTGCGCTCATGTGATATTTCCACTGAATATCACAGTCCATATCAAACTGTGCCCTCATCACTCAGCATCCCTCTATTGCCCCTGGTGGGTGAATATTGCCTCCCTTGTGGCATTCATTGATCAGAGAGACCTCCTTCATGCCCTCAGAATCAAACCAACCATTTCTGCTTACACAATTATGCTCTACATAATGGTTTGTTGTCTTTTTCATACAGTTGGACAAGAACTCCAAAGCAAAAGTGTGGACACCTCTAAGAAAGAATGAAGCAGAGGCTACCCTTTATTTGCTGGTGTGCATCATAAAGAAGATCCACAGGAAGAAGGGATGTCTGATACCCAGAAATTGCAAGCCAAATGCTCCATCTGTACCTTTGTCAAGCATCTAAGACACCAGAGCTAGTGCTGCCTTCTCTTGTGCAGGACTACAGTCACTGTCACTGGAAGGAATCCAAGACTCTAATTCAGACACTTGTGGCTGCACAGAGTTGCACTGAAATCACCGGAATGGAAATCACCTGTACTGAAATCACCTGTACTGAAATCACCTGTACTGCAGCTTGGAATCAGATATGTTACCTGCAAGAAAATTATATATCCCAGATGCAAAGACTCTATTTTTTTCAGGACAGAATGCTAACATAAACATTGGGAATTGACTGGGCTCCTTGTCAAAATAATACACAAGAAGTTTAATTTGTTTTCTGAGTAACTGGCCTTATTTTTTTATTTTTTTTTTAATAGAGACATCAGAGGAAATAGTGATCCTACTAGAACTATTTTTCAGATATTCATCAAAAGAATTTCTGGTGACAATGGTGATTTTATTTCTGAGTTAGACATTGAACAACTACTGAATGGAGCAGCACATAAACCTGTAAAATTTCTCACTGGAGTCTTTTACAGATATCAAATTCCAGCTCAGTCTCTCAATTGTTGACAATCCGTGGGGGTTATAGGAGCTACTCTTGCTTGTGTTTGTGCAAGTGTCTTCCCTGATCATCAGAGCTTTCAGGACTGCTGTTGGATGTGGGAAGCAGACAGTGGCCAGTGCAGCAGGATGGGTCCAGAGGATCCTCCCCTGGCAGAGCCCCAGCAGCTCCACTCAAACCCTGCCACTGCTTGTGCAGCCCTGGGTCTGCCTTCAGAGCTCAGGTTTGCAATATATGGTAGCCATAGAAGGGCACAAACAACTTGCATTAATTGTGCAAAAGATAGTAGTAAAGCAGTAAAAAAATTTGGAAGATCCAAGATGAACTGATTAGTATCAATGCCAGAAGTTTGGTAAAAGTGGTCCTGACTGGAAATGAGAAATCGTAGGCAACCCAGTCTGTACACTAATTCACAGCTGCATTTATCCTCATCTCTTTGCTACTGCTGGTGAAACAGGAAAAGCAGTAATTCTCTTCTCTTTGGAAAAGCAGCTGCTGTTTGGTGTGCTAGGGCTCTTTCCTTGTCCTTGATGACCTCACGGGGGTTCTTCTGTTAACCCACAGTGGGAACCAGCAGGTTAAATAGGGCACTGTTAGGTTAAATGAGATTATTCAGGTGTTAGAGGGGCCTTGTAGCGGGAAATAAACTGGGAGGGGGAGCTGGGTGTTAACAAGAGGGTCACAGTTCAGGGAGGAGAATGTGTGTGAAGCCCCACAGCAAGCGCTGGCAGTCCAGTTCAAACTCACTCCTTCCCATCAGCTCGCAGGGTACCACACTGAAACCATGGCCAGCAAGGGAAGAGAACTGCTGTAGTAAAGATGTGTGTCCCCGTTTCGGCCAGGGCAGGGTTAATTTTTTACAGTAGCCGATTCGGTGCCACCTCACATCACTGAAAGGGACAAAGGGACAAAGGGACGGAGCAAGGGCCGCGCTCGCTCTTTCGGGGCAGGGAAAATGGGGTGGTGGGGAAGGGCAGGTTGATACTTTGTCCTGTTTTTTCTGTGTAAGTAGTTTATTTGTCTCATGCCTTTTATTATTAATATTGTTGCTGTTAGTTTCGTTTTCTTATCTGGCTGTCCTTGCCTGTAAACAGTTCTTATCTCGCCCTGTAATCCCTGCGCTGTGTCCCGGCGGGCGGGGGAAGGGCAGCCCCATCTGCCAGGGATGCTCTCAGTGCAGGGCAGGGCACTGCCCCGGGGACTGCCCTCCTAACCCACCCCATCGCCTTTTCAGGAGAGGTACCGGGCTCCAGAGGAAAGCTCTGGATCTTATTGGGTACAAGGCTTAGCAAAGCTCACTTGGGTATGGCTTAAGTAGGTGCAGGCATGAGCACAAGAGAAGGAAGAGCTCGGAGGGGAGCAGTGGGGACTGCCGTGGGTACAGCTGCAAAGGCACGCATAGCAGGACCCTAAAAGAAAATCTTAAAGACAGGACTCTTACTGGCTGTAAGGCTGATGGGATGTTAGAAAAAACACCATCCTATCTGGTCTTTTCCAGGCTCTGCTAAACAATGCCAGTCTTTGCTGGCATCCCATTAAAGATGCATCCATGTTCAGTTCCTTCCTGCAGTTAAAAGAGTCTGAAACACATTTCTGATCTTTCACTGTCTTGGTTCAGTTCTACAGCAATCCAGAGTGAAACCTATAAAGATGTAAAGAAATTCCCCAAGTTACAAATTAAATCTGCACAACAATCCATGCTGTTCTAGGGATTGTCCTTGCACTACCATGAACAAGAAAATGAAGGTGAGCATCTTTCTGACTCTTGTTAGAAAGCCTCCTAATAAAGTTCTCTGAAATTAAGGGAATGTTTAGTGTTTGCATTGAGGAATATGTGAAAAACAGCATTTATTTCAAAGAGTGTTAGTACATCTTTGATCACTTTTACAAGCTAGACATGTATTATGTTTGGATTTTGAGACAGAAGCATTTGATTTGCATTTTGTGATTTTCTTGAAAACAAATAAATTTGAACTGTGACTTACTCAGAGTTTATTGGAGAGAATTGGTCTATCAAAATGCCTGAACAAACAAAAAACTGCCTTCTTTAGCACAAGAGAATTGCTGTGCTGTTATATTTTCATGCTCCCATTCAACTTCTGCAGGTGAATACTGCTAGAAGCAAGTGGTACTCACCTCAGTCAAGTTTTCAGATCATCAGTTACTGTCCTCGAGTGTTCACACAGCTGTGGTTATTCCCAAGTGCAGCTTCCCTGAAACTGTGGCACTGTGGTTGGCCTCAGCTCGGTGCAGTTGTAGTGACCAGAGAGCAGATGCTCCTGCTAGAGGGAAATGCCTTCAGCCCAGAGCTGAGTTCCATTCATTTCAAAGAACCATTTCTAGGATGGCATAGACATATACATTGGTGTGTGTCTGTGTTTTGGAGGACGTTGCTTAAATGAAATGAAAATACATGAAAAGATGCTTTTGCAGAATTACCCAACCTGAATTTTACAGTTTTCTTTCTACTACAGCCCATGACAGCTGCCAGATGAACAGAGGAGCTGCAGTAGAGCACTGCTGCCAGTCAGAACTCAGCTGGTAGGTGTGATTAATGTGTACTTTACCTCACCAAAGTGGTAAAATCATTTCAATATTGCCATACTAAATTTGGTCTAATCGTGCATCAGACCTGGAGTGCCTTCTCACTTCTAATTGTACCATTCAAAGACACAGAGAAATCATAAGGTCGGGACAGAGGAAGATTATTATTATTATAATTTAGATTTCTGAATTCTCAGATACACATTAAAGAAGGAAAGAGAGGAAATGTTCTCTGTGTTATCAGATTATTATTAGCTCTAGAGATTTGTATGTGACTGTAAACTCAACAGCTTGTGACAACAGTTCAGTCAAAGTAAATTGTTCTGCAAGCCATGTGTCAGCTAACCCTGCTCACAATGGGGTCTGCTCTAATTGCTGCCTTGAAAGAAAGCTGTGCAGAGCTGAAGCAACTCAGAAACGTGCTCATTACAGACATGGGAATTAGGAGTTGCTCAGTTCTTGCCATGATTGCTCTTAATAAGCCCATATAATTATATGATAATACGATGCAAAATTTCTTCTTTGGGTTCTCTGCACTCAAGGAGAATTTCACCCTGGGAGAAAATGTTTAGTTAAGGTGGCAAGGCATTTTTGCACTGCAGTCTCACAACACCTGTGCTTGCTGTATTTCCTAAGGCTGGAACTCCTGGGGTCATCTGATTGTACAACAATCTGCAATTTATGTATTTATTTTAGAGAAGGTCTCCAGTTCTTGGGATTACAGACAAAAGCCTCCAAGTAATTACCACTAATAAAAATGATATCCTGGAGGTCCAAGAAAAGAAAGTGGCATTCAAAGCTTTTAATTTTTCAAATCTCATAGTGTGTATCTATCACGGTGCTTCAGACAAGGGTGTACCTGCCCTGAATTTTATCTGTGGAGAATGGATAGTCCTGGAACCTGGTCTTGAAATTGCACATTCTCTTGGTGAAGCCTAACACAATGAGTAAATCTAAAGTAAATCAAAGAGTTTCTTTGCTTCAAGAAAGTGCTGTTCTTTAGGATGGACCAGCACTATAGGTCCTTCTGGCCTCATTCCTTACTCTGAGACAGATTTTGGGTCAGTGAGCTAGATTCCCTGTTCTTCATTTGATGGATTTCTTAAGCAGAAATAGTCCTCTAGGTCCCACTGTGAGAGAACGTGCTGCTGTGAGGCTTAATTGAGATTTGTTGGTTTTGAGATTATTGACTGAAATGTGAAAGCATGATATTACATTTTAATTTAGGGATTTATTGCACATTTCAAAAAGCAGAAAGGACTGTGGCTTAGGTGAAAGCTATTATAGAATTTGGGGCGTAGGTTTTCATAAGTGTATCACTTTCAAGCAGACACAAACTTTTAAGTAGTACCAGTTGTTTGCTAGAGGAGTGTCCCAGGATGATCTGTAGTGCATTTCCTAATTAATTACTTGAGATTAAAGGTATATTTAAATGTATCTATATATATACTGTATTGGAAGGAAAGCTATAGCAGTGCCTTCTACTTACAACCTAGAAATTACTAATTGAATTTGTTTTAATTAGGAAAAGTCAGCTATAATTGAGGAGCTGTCCCACATAATTTTGAAGATTCTTGTAAATTGCAATGCCCTGGAAATTGCTAGCATTGGCCTGATAGCAATAGTATGAGGTGGGTTTTGTGAGGTTTTGGGTTTGTTTTGGCTTTTGCTGTTTGTGGGTTTTTGTTTGCTTGTTTGCTTTAATTTTCTTGTTTGTCTTATTGGAATTTGTTTATTTTTTTTTAACAAGTATTTGACTTTAGATTTTTTTCATTAGATTTTATAGAGAAGATTGGGGTCCTTACACTAAATTAGCACTGTATAAAAATACATTAATTGCACAGAAAACCTGTCAGAGTGAAGTATGTCTCTGATTCTTTGTGGTCTGCCGGTATTGCACCGAGAATTTAGGCTCAGGGACTTAACTTGCCTGAAGTATTTCAATTCTCATCCAAAAATATAACATCCAAATTTTTGACACCTCACTGGAAGTGTAAATGTAAAGATTATTGAAGTGCAAAGGGAATTGGGCAAAGCTTGCAGCTTTTATCTCCCCTTCACAGCACTATATTGAGGATTTAATGTCAAGATAGTGACATTGTAAGTGGAGCTGATATTGCATCTCAATTGCCTGCTTAAGGTCTTGAAATAAAGTGATGTTTGATTATCCATAATCAAGGTGTCAGGGTCCCAAAGCCAAACCATTAATCCATATTTATGGCTATTGCACCTTAATAATGAGAAGTGCCAATCTCAACAGAATATGCAAGAGATCAGTTTCATAAAAGCATTCAGGTGCTTAAATAAAATTATTTAACATCTAAATCTTTTTAAAGTCCAGCCCAGACTTGATGCAGTTTGGCCATGCTGCCACATGAGAAACATCCAAACTTTATGCTGACAGAGACAACTTAATGATAGATTTGCTTTATCAGCTCTAAGGTACTTCAATAGGAGCATAACATGGAAAGGGGGAATCACTCTGTTGGTTTTGTTCCAACAGAAGGTTTTTGTGAAGCCTTGACAGGAGGACAGCCTCCAGTCTTGACAACTATGCAAACAAATTAGGGAGAGTTAAGAGGAAAGAACCTTAAGCTACTTTAGTCTGGGAAAAGAGGAGATCAAGAAGAGTTATGATAACAGTATTCCATTAAAAATATAGTTAGGAAGAAAGTGATTTGTTGCTCACTCTACCTGCTAGGGTAAGGAGAAAGGAAATGAGTGTACCACAGGCTTTCTTTGCTTCCACTCTTAGCAGGTAGCACCAGAATAAATGTGGTTTATTATGCTGCTCCAGTATCCTGCCAGCAAGTAAGGATTCATTCTTTGCTGCAGAAAAGAACAAATGTCTTGTAAAATAACTGAATTACAGTCATCTCTGCAGTGAAAAAGCAGAAGGGACTGGTGAAACTTTCAGATGGGAGGGCCCCGGCCCTGGAGTTGTGTTCCCTGCACCCAAGCAGCAGAAAAATGGCCAAGAGTCACACAGGAAGGAACCCTGGCCAGTCAACTAAGGTACTTAGAAAGAGCAGGAGAGAAAACAGTAGGGATGTTGCTCTAGACTTGTGAATCCTAAGCCTTCTGCTCTAGGGTCAGGTGAAGCCAAAAGCTTCCCTGAGGGAGGCACACAGGTGATGTTTCCAGGATAGCTTTGTCACCCTCAGCCATGGGATGGCATTGCATGAGCTGTGGAGGAAGATGGGAACCCTCTTGACAAGGGAAGCTTTGTCAGCTTTCCAGGATGGGGAGGCTTTAAGTCAGATTTGGGAGGAAAAGAATAGCAGGAGCCCATTGGTAAGTAGTAACAGTTCAATCTCAACTAAAGCCTAAGGTCCAGAAAAAATCAGGTAGTTATTGTAAATCCAAGGGGAGGACAGGTAGGAATATGCCTCCACTGAACATTTCAGATGCTTGTGAGTACTGCCTGAGTGCACACCCCTCATCCCTGAGATAGCAAAGGGCTGGGACAGAGAGAGAGCCACAGCCCTCACCCTGTGTTTGAGGGTCACGGTGGCTGATTTGACAGGAATTGGCTTTCTTGTTTTTCATTACTGGGCACTTATAGCATCACAAAATGCTTCAGAGGTTTATCTCATATCTTCTCTATTCCTGCTGCAGGGCCTTTGGTAAACATCAATTCTGGTGACAGCTTAGCACTTTTCTCCTTTTACCCCTAGAGGCACTCGAAGGCACATTAGCAGGGCTTTGAGAGCTTCTTTATTCATATCACCCTTCTTTGTAGAAACACCACACTAAGACAAAACACAGCAGTACAAACCCACCATTCTCCCTACCAAATATACCACCAGGAATCTCATGGGAGCTGATAGGGATCTTGCCATATCCATATGGAGGTATGTGAGATTTTTCACTCAGCTTAGGTCTTATCCTTGGCACCAAAACAGAAAACTCTGAAAAGTGACTAACAAAGTTGCTAGCAGATTTCTTGTGATTTAAAAGAGCAATCTTTGGAAAAGGGAAAAAGGAAATGATAGATCAAACCAACTGCAGTCTTCCCAAGTTTTTCTGGGCACATAATCAGATTTGTGTTTTGTTCTTTTCAGCATTTGAACAGTGATTTGGTGATGAATGAAAGCCAGCATAAATTTGTCAGATCATTTCAAACCAGTGCATTTCCTTTCAACAACGCAGCACACCATAAGGTGAGAAGCAGCAGATAATCACATATGTTGAATTTATGAGGCTTTTGTTATTCTTTCATGTGATATTCCCAAACTAAGGAAACATAGTAGAGATTAAAAATGCTTGGAGCAGTTGATAAAGCTTCTTGGGGAACATTTATCATTATTTCATCCTTACACAGCAGTAAGATTTTGCAGGGGACTCTTCATGCTCCATTGCCACTCAGTGTTTTTAATCACTAATACTGGGCAGGTGCCAGAGAGGTGAACTGCAGGCTGTGGATACGACAGGAGTTCAAAGCAAACTTGACTAACCTCAGAAACAGATGGTAAAAAAATTCAACTGAAGCAGCTCTAATACAGGAGTCTACATTTTGGCAGCAGTTTTCTACAGCGTGAGTGCAGGCTTGGGAATCATCAGGCAGTTCCACTGGAAGCATACAGTTCCTGCAGCACATTTGAACTCTCCTGGGTCAGAAGTGGCATCCTGTTTTTAAGAGGTAAATTCCATACCAGGATATGGCAGCTAAAAGCTGGCTGATGTAATCCTCAGGTTCAGCTCAGCTGGGATGGAAGGTATCAGCTGGAGTTTTGTGCTCAGAATGAACATGGGACACACTCTCCACACAAACAGAAGCTGAACTCATTGTGGGGGTTTAGCAGGAGCCTGGAGGGAAACACAAAGCAGTCTCAGCTGCCAAGGATGTAAAAAGAAAAGAGAGGAAGAGGAAAAATCTATTCTCCATGCACCATATCTTCCCTGATTTGTTACAAGCTGTGACTGGCCCAAGCTTTGAAAGGCCCTGTAGTGGAAGGGCTGGAGCTGATGTGGGATGGGTCCAATGCCTCCTTTGCCTTCCACAAGGCAGGTAAATCAATTCTACAAAATTACTCTGATGCTATTAGCAGAACATCTATGCAAAGAATCACTACTGGGGCTTGGTCCTTGCTTTTGAGAAATGAGGGTCTAGCTCAAAAACTGGCTGAAGAATTTAATTGTTCCCACATGGAAGCTCGTGGTCAGTCAGTGAATGGCTGAACAGACACCATAAAGCATTACCTCAGATGCAGCAGAATTTGCTCAGCTTCAATGTCAAAGTGGTTTTAAGTGACTAAAGACACTCATTTTTTGATCAGCCCAGTGGGTGGGTCCATTGGGTCCTCTGCTATTGCATTAGGGACATTGTCTCCCATCAGTGCTTAGTGCTGAGCTTCAACACAAGGCTCATTTTCATTGCAGCTGTACCTCGAGAGAATCCAAAGGGCAGAAAGCATCACCCTGAAAACTGTCCCACAACTTCCAGGTTAGATACATGTGATACTTCAGGAATTGTTCCCAGAAGAAACTCATCACTAAGTGAGCTCCTGCTGCCTTGGCTAGCAGGAAAGGTGGCTGGTGGCTGTCTTGCCTTTAACAGGAGTGTCAAGTTCAAATCAAACCTGCAGGAAAATTTTGGTCTGACAATCAGAGCTGTCACCAGGATTGTATTTGGTAGCATCAACTCACACACCTCCCTGTGTTGATTTAGTGTATCAATCCTATGAATACGCTGTCCAATGCTGGATTTTAAGTTTCATTTCACACTCGTCAGTATATCAAATATGTCACTTCCTAAGAATCCACAATTCCACTTATTTTAAACTGTCAGCATCAAACAAGTGATTCCTGAGCTACCTTGACACTTAATGTATTTTCAGGGACAAGACAGGGAGCCTACAAGATGGAAAAACTTTTTACAAGGGCATGTAGTGACAGGACAAAGGGGAATTACTTCAAACTGGGAGTAGGTTTAGATTAAACATTAAGAAGAAATTCTTCCCTGTGAGGGTGGTGAGTCCCTGGCACAGGCTGCCCAGAGAAGCTGTGGCTGCCCCATCCCTGGCAGTGTTCAAGGCCAGGCTGGACGGGACATTGAGCAGCCTGGGATAGTGGAAGGTGTCCCTGCCCATGGCAGAGGTGTTGGAATGAGATGATGTTTAAGGTCCCTTCCAACCCAAGCCAATCAGTGACTCTGTGATCTGAGCACCTGTCAGGACTGGGCATCACAGGAACTCCTGATATTGAAAACAGTCAATAAAGTTATTATTGCTCTTGTCTAACAAACTGAACATGGATGGGCAGAACAACCAACATAAAACCTGAGACTTCCTTGAACACCAAAAATTGCTCTATTAAAAATATACTGCCCTGTAACATAGCCCTCATACCACCAATAAATACAAGATTAGTAACTTCTGATATAAAAACGTGGAAGTAGTAAACATAACATATGCATGCAACGTTTGCCTATACAATACAGGATTTATCTAACAAAGCTTGCACTGCACAAGTCAGCCTAAAAAACCAGAACCCAAGGGAGTGCTGCTGCAACCCATGTCTTTGTACACACAAAAATGGACTCCTCTCTTCTCTACCCCCACTGTTCAATACTTCCTTGCAGTTCATCTGTCAGACAGAACTGCCTCCAACTGAGAATGAACCTCAGCTCTGCTTGATAGCATCACTCTCCTCGGCAGTGGTGATGAATGGAAGCAATGACAGCCCACACAGCCTAGAGCTGCAGCTGCGAGGCACAGGTGGGCAGCAGAGTTACAAGGGCACATCTTAAAATCTGAGTTTATTTCATGACAAATATGGTGTTTTCCTCAAAATTGAGAAATTTTTAAAACATATTGCAATTTTGGATTTTTCTGTTATTTTAATTGTAAGCTTACTAATAAATGTTTTGAATAAATGTTCATAAATGTTCTCATACATTTATGATCTTTTACAAATCTGCTGGCAAGGTTCTTCTAAATCAGGATATATTGAAGTCCTAAAAATAGCCTAACTAGATTCAGGCTTGCTAGGTATGGTTGATGAGAGTTACTATGAAAAGGACTTACAGAAATGATTCATCAAGTGTTTTCTGACAGCCTTCACAGTCTAAACATTTTATACCATTATATATGAAAAAATTTCCTTGAGATAAAGGTGGTGCCAACTGCAGCTCCCCCTGACAGCTGCTCAGTATTTACACAAAGCTATTTGCTTTCCTGCAGTGGGCAAAATTAACAGTCCCAATTTCTAAGAAAGAGCACTTAGTCTGAAGTTTTAAAAGCAAATTTTTTGTTTAGTATTTGTGAAGAGCATGCTGAAGCCGTGACTCTCCAAGAGTGAGTTGGCACAACCCCTAGAGTTTACTCACAATGGAGGAGCCCAGTTTATCACACAAAACATTGCTGTGTTACAGGAGCTTCACAGAGCCTGACTGCATTTGTGCTTCCATTTGTGCATCCATCCTTGCTCACTACCACCAAGATTCACATCTCCAGCCCAACAGCAGCCACAGCTGGGCCAACAGTGGCTTTAACAACAGTGACCCCATTGATTGTGCTGAGTCACAGGAATAGACTTCAGAACGAATTATTAGACTACACAAAATTTTGCATCACAAAAAATTAAGACAAAGTTGAAAAGTTTCCACAAACTCGCTTTAAATTAAGAGGAGAGTAAATTAACAGTATGCCTATGATTGTAAGACTACCATGCTTGAGGGGAAATTCTGCTTGGCTGATGAACATCTGAAAGGCTTCAAAAGATTAATTAAATAATCCTGTCAAAACCAGTTGTTTCTTAATGCTCCCATAATGAATAATACTAATTATGGATATACACTGTACTCAATGCGTGCTTTTGGAATTAATTTGGCAACTGTGACTTTAGCTGAAATATCACTGCTTGCCTAGATTTTATTTTTGAAGGGATTTATCAATTGAAGAACTTATTTAATTCACTACTTAACCTCTTATGCTCTTCTATGTATCACTGTTAAGGCAGAAGCTTTTCAAGAAAACGCAAATGAACAGCTCTATCTATTGATGAGAAATTTGGTGTTGGTTTCTTTTTGGTGGTTTGTTCCCCCTCAGCCACCTCTGGAGTTCTGAGAGGACCACCCAGGGTTAGATAAGCAGCTGAGACTTTTCATTAAAGATATCCAAGGAATCCCTATAAATCATGAACAAAAAGCTGGGAGCAATCAGAGAGCTTGCAGCAAAAGGCAGGAATGCCCAGCTGGGTCCCTCCCAGCCCTGGAGTTACAGGGGAAGCTCTGTCTGCCATGCCCTCTGCAGTGCCCCAGCACACCTGGGTGTTAGGTGACCCCAGGGCAATGGAGCCACACCTCCACAGCAGGCAGGGATGTACCAGCCACACCCAGCTTCAGAGCCAGGCACCACAACGCCAGGGTCCGAAGAAAGCCCCAGGGGGATTCAGGCCAGGACTCGTCCCCAGCGCTGTGACCCCTGCCCTTGCGCGGGCACTGTGCGCTGCTCCTGCACCCACACTTGGTGTAAATCCAGCTGCAGGGACTGGCTGCAGAAATTACACCTCCCCTGACACACAGTATTTTTTCATTCACAGGGTGTGTGCCCTTACAAACCAGTATCTGGCATCAATATCTTCTTTCTACAAGCGGCAACAACCAACTGCTACAGAAATAGATCTGAAGCCATTGATAACCCAGTTCTCAAACTCGTGTCCCACATTTCCAAGAATCTGACTTTATGGAAATCAGGATTTAATACATTAAATACTTTGCAAGATCACCAACTCTGAATACTAAAAAAGAAATGTCAACGCTGTACTTTTCCTTTTTTAAACAAATATTACAAAATTGAATTTTATTGAGTTTCACACAAGATGCACTTATAAAATTGATACAGAATGTCATTCAACAGAAAAAAAAATGAATGCAATTTCAAGCTTTCTTTAGCAACTGCTAAATAATTATAAAATAAGATACACCAAATTGACAGATAATATTAGTTTCAATGTGTGAACATCTCCAATTAGTATAAAATACATCAAAAATTAAAGATTTTCAATTTTTTCCACAGCACAACTCCTTACTTTCATCCCTGAACATAACCACAGATTTTGGCCATTACTCCCACTATTCTTATGGGAGGGGAGAGGCTGAAAGACTGCAGCAAGGAGTTCTCACCAGAGCAGACAACCCTAAACTGTACAGCAGAGTTCTCTCACCACCAAGTCTGCTCAGACATGTAACTCTGTCCAACTGCCTCCATCTATTTGACTGTAGTCCTGCAAGTTTCAGGGATTAGCAGATACATTAAACTTTCACATGTTCATACAGCAAATAAACTTTGGCTTTCCCATTCTGACAAATTATGAAATTAGCAAAGAGTAAATTGTCTTCATTTGTTCAGCACTGAAGTACTTTTATGATGTCTTCCCTTGGAAAGTAAAATTGGTGCTTACTTGAATGTCTGGAAGGCATTTTAGAAGCTAATGCTATGTTTTAACAACATATGAAGAATTTATCATTAACTAAGGGGTCTCTTCTGATAAAACTCTCCAGCCTATGTTTTGAGATCAATTTGAATCCATTCTTGGTCTGAGGATTCCAAAACTTCTTTTGTCAACCCTCCCAACTCTGCATCTCACACCAGAAATTAAGATGCATTGTAATGCTTAAATGCTCTTTATAGATCTAGTCCGTCTACTTAAGTTTGACTAAAACCAATCAATTACATTAAATGGATAATTATGATTTGATTGTCAGTGTGAGCTTTTATAGGCATGTTCTCAGGCAGGTTAATACACAGATGTCATTCTTCTAAGAGTTAAATGCAAAATGCAGTGCATTGTTCTTTACTGCTGTGTTAATGCCATACACACAGTTCCATCATAACACTTGTTTGCTGCAATTAACACTGCTGTTCCTTAACATTACAAGTGCCCCTTTAATATTCTTTCCTGCAGCAACAAAAAATCCTCAGCTTTAAAAAAAAAATTTCTAAATAATTTGCCTTGCAGGATACACAACACATGAAATGAATATGCTTCATATTTGCCCAGTTAAGTAGAACCTTCATTACTGTGATCTTTCCTTGGTGTTTAGTATTCAGATAAAATACTAAGCAGTAAGTCTTTCACTTAAAGGCAAAATTTTATTCTGATTACAAGATTTTCAAGATACATCTTGGAAAGATTTCTGTTGACAAGAATAACTACCTTGACTTACTGTTTTATGTACCAATGCTTTATGTGTTTGTTGATAAAAGCACAAGTTTTGAATGCTGCTTGCAGATGTTTAATAAAACACGGTAACTGGATAGGCAAGCTTCCGGTCAAGTCGCCACACATTTCCAGGAATATCCTTACACTGGAGGAACCTTCATGAAAAAGATTGTTCTGGAAGCATGGTTTCATAATGCAGAACAGGGTTATGCTTTTTTCCAGTCCGTTTTCCAGAAAAGTGATACTGCAGCTCTGCCACCCGGCTAGAGACTCACGGTCCACCACATTTTTCAAGAGGCAAGTTAAAGATCACTTCCTTGACCTGACCAGATACCAAGCCAAGTTACTTGTAGAAAGAAATTAACAATTGTTTTGCCATTAATAATTTAAGTTTTTAAATAAATATTTATGTGCCTTTTGGCAACTGTCCATTCTGGTAGCATCTGCTGTCCCAACAGCTCAGTATCCTTAGCACATTGATTTTAAAAAAAATAAATTCTTAGTCAATTCTGTTTCCACAAATAGTAAACCTGTCTATCTCCAACAAGTCTTTCTTTGCAGACCTGTGTTTTAACTCTGAACTGTCTTGGCTTATATCTTTTTCTTCTCCATCAGGAGTTGTCAGAAATTGATCAGAATTGCTTGTTACAAGTAGAGATGGCATATTCTCCTTCTGATGCACTGGTTGATTGGTAACTGATGTAGAACCGTTTTCATCTGTGGAAATTCCTGTGGGAACAGAAGACAATTACAAAGGTAATAATGAATTTAACAATACTGATACAATACGTAACACCCAGATTCATCCAAAGCCATCATGAAAACATGTGCTGCATCAAGTCAGCAGAAGCAACAGAAAAATGCTTTAAGGAAGCCATTACCTCTTCTTAGCTTTACTCTAAGAGATTTCTTTTTCTAATTTAGAAAACATACAGAAAATAAATAGAAAAAAAAATCTAAAGAAGTTTAAATAATCAGCAAGAGCATAAGCAGAAGAAGTTAGGACATACATGCTTATTTTTGTTGGCTTTAGCAAAAAGATTTCTGACAATCCTTGTGTGAATCACACAAATGTTTGTTACTGAAATGAACAAAAGGAATCTCTGTGGCAGGAACTAGATGTGCCTAATCCTCTGCACAAGTACAATAAACCTGCCTTCTCCAGGGATAGCTAATAAATGACTCATGCACTGCTATGCACTTTAATAGCACTGGCTCCTAAAGCAGTGCTATTAAAGATGTCTATTTTTATTCCTGTCTCTTACTTCAGTGACTTCATTAACCTAGGATATTGGTAAGTAATATCCATTTATTTTTTCCATATTTTGTTAAAACATTAAAAGAATTAAAATGCACAAGCAAATGACAAGGAGATAAGAAAAAAATTATAACCTTCTCAGTAAAGACTGAATTATTGTTTCTAAAGGAATCTGAAAAAATCTGACTAATGTGGAGAGTACTGCAGAGCAGTCCAAAGAAATGTTACCTGTCAGAAAGGCAGCACTGTCCAAATTACTACAAAAACTTATTTATGAAGAGCATCTGACCAGAGTATGCCATCCTCTACCTGGAGGTACATGGGTTACCCTCTACAATATTATGCAAGTTAAAAGTACTAAACTTGCATTGAGAAAGGAGACAAGTAATTTTAATTCTAGAACTTGGTTACAAATGTAAGTATTTTCTAACCCAGCAGCTGGTCAGCCTATAAATGATTACCAGTAATTAGAGCTTTCATCCTTCAAGAGCAAGTTTAGAATTTCATTCTTCAAAATTTTAACTGTTTTTGTGGACAAGGTGGAAACTCTTTAGAAAATTAACTTAGAGTGTGAGATGGCAGAAAGGAGACCAGACTAATTAATTCCCATACTCTCATCCTAATGAGAGACAGGTTGAGAGACTGTATTGTAAAAACCTGATAAGTAGGGCACAGAGATTAACTAATACTGCAGAGCCCAGTAGTAATAATGCAAAAGCTGGGGGAAAGTAAAATCATTCTTTCCGAAAATCAAGATTTATAGTAAATAGAGAGGTGTTAAAAAAATATAAAATCCCCCAAAAAACTGTAAAATTGAGCTTTTTCCATCACCAGTGGAAGCTAGGAATACTCTGAATAAAACCACAAAAGCTTTTTGTTGCTACTTTTTGCTCAAAATCTTTCCATTGGAGAAAATAAGCAACCCTGCTACTTCAGCTCAAAATAGTCATCAGGATTTATACAGTGTAAGTTAAAGCCCCAATATAAGTATAACTTACTAAGTCTCATACCCAAATGCAGTAATAGAATGCTTAATTAAAACATTATTATCATTATAGTCCTCTAATGAAATGAAAAATTGATGCAAATATGAATTTGGAACAATTCATATCACATTCTTTCATCACGAAAGTAAAGCAGTTGTATGGATTTAAAAGTAAACATTTGCACCAAGTTTGTGCCTGATGTGCTTTGACACATTTGAGGTACAGAGGTTCGTGCCAAACACTGACAGATTCTTAACTCTCCCCTTGCTGGCGAGACTCTCTGACGACTAACGAGCACCTTGCATTTCAGGCTGTTCAAGCTGCTGGCAAGGCACAGAGGGAACACAATAAAAGCCCCACTGTTAAGGTCTGTAAGGCTCTCATTGAGCTTTTCCCACAGGAAGATGCAATCCAATTCAGTTGACAGGAACAATGAAGGTTTCTGTTTCCTTCTATAATGTGACACAAATACAATAATGCCATATTCCCATTATGAATTAACTGCTGATGCTGAGGACCTGTAAGAGGAAATGATGCTCCATAGGCTGGAAATGGGGCAGAGACCCACTGAAATTCCTATCTGGATTCCATAAAGCTTTTCATTATGCGTTCATCACAACCACAATTCATTATACCTCTGCATAAACCTACCATGTTTTACTTTGATTTCCATGAGAAATGCAGATTGCTTCCCTACTAAACTTAAGCACTGTCACAGATTATTTGTAAGTATTCACTTATTTGTGCAGTGACATGGCAGAGAGAGTTGGACTAGATGGCCTTTAAATGTTCCTTCCAACCCAAACTAAGCCATTCTATGATTGTGATTTTAAAATAAAACCATGCTTCTATTCCATTGTTTCTATCACCTCCATATATCACAGTGATATCTTATCAGAGATATGAGAATTTATTACCAAAAGAAGATGCATTAACTAAAAGCAATAAATTCTATTATATTTATAGACTTGTGCTCACAGCTGTGCTGTGGCATAATTAAGGTTCAGCAACAGGGTTTGTGCAGGAAACATTGTCATGCATCTGGTTTAATATCAAATTTAGTCTGAAAAATTTTCACTGAAAACAAACCAAGGCAGTTAGCCTTACCTTGGGTAGATTTAAATGTGCCTTGCTGTTTGCCAGCTGGCTTCCCTGGGGTGGCAGCCAGGACAGGATTGAATAACTTCTCCTCCATTTTTGCTTCCTTTACATATTGACATGATTTCCCAAGCAATACAATGCTGTTAAGGACTTTGAGAGATATTAACCTGAAAAAAAAAAAAATAGTTTACATATTTGCATTAGTGTATTAAAATAATTGCATATTATTCATACAGCAATTACTCATATGAAAATAATTGCATATGATAAGTGCTGTCTTAGAAGGATTAGCTAACAAATTAAACCCTTTCAATATCAAGATCAAAAGGTAATTTCCTAACAATTTGTTTCAGATTTAATCCTTAATTTTCTTTTTCCTCCAGAAAGCATCTAGAGAAAAACACCCAAGTTTTGTTATTTAACTAAGGGACTACAAGGACAGTTAAGCAGCCATTGAAGACATCAAATATTTAAACAGAGAACTAAGAAGTGCCCTCAACACTGCAAGTCCTAAATAAATGCACCCAAATTAAGTGTGCCCAGCCAAGGATCTCTAGTAGACTTGGAAGCACAGAACGGGAAATACAGAACTATGGAATCATCAAGGTTGGAAAAGACAAGATCATTGAGTCCAGCCATCAACCCAGCACTGCCAAGTGCAATATCTAGCTTTTACAAACTACAGGTTAACTATAATAACTCCTTTTTCACATCACAGAAGACAGTCCATAAAACTCAACAAATCCAAAGAGGCAGCACTGAATTACCATTGTAGCACAGTCCAGATGATGGCAGATTCTTTTTCTACCATGACTAAATTGCAGCACAAACTTCAGCAAATCACTGACTCCCTTTCACACCTGTCTCCTCGTTTGAAGAAAAGGAAGGCCTCATCTATCATCAAGTGCTTTTTTTACCATTCAGCTGAGTTCTGCAAAATCTAATTTTCATTACTAGCAACACATGACTCATAAAGCAATGTCCACTCTATGGAGCAAAGGCTCATTGCAAATGACATGGAGTGATCTGTTCTCTGCAGGACAAATGAAATATTATCTATGCAAATCAAGCTACGTAACAAAAGTGAACCAAATGTAGACTCTGAAAAGTCTGTTTATCATGTACATCATTAACACACTTTAAAAAGACAACTTGAAATGAACATTCACAGATCCATGGAGAAGGTCTAACTGCTTAATCATAAAGTGACCCAAGCACACTCCAGCAGCAGCTCCCCTATCTCTCTGTGTAAATGTAATCAGAACTTGTCAATTGGGAAAACAAACTACACTACACTTTTAAGGAAAAAAATAAGTTTTGTTTATTCTATTTCAACAGAGAAATGGAAGAACGAGCAGAGCACACCATTTTCAGTACTCAGAAGAAAGTGACATTTTAGTATCCAAGCAACCACAAAGAAGATATCATTTTATACAGGTTGAAAGCTGTGCTTCTCTTCAGTTTTATTATATTACTGGGACAGATTTTATTTCAGAGAGCTGAGAAGCTCTCCCTCATTTGTAATGTTTTAGAGGTGTTTTTCTTATGCTTCTTATATAACATGTTTTTGTTCTGAGAGAGTAGCTTTCTGCAGCATAGTTTGACTCTGATTTAATGAGATCAGAAGGTGAAAAGGCCATAAGTCACCACTTCCCAGTATCAGTTCCAGCTTCTCATGGAAAATTACATAAGTATTTCTAGCAATTCTCTTTTATTATTTTCTGCCAGCTACCCCAGGCTCAAACTTCTAACAACAATGTAAGTTTGCAGTTGTTCAAAATTCTAGAAAAAGAAAACTCAAGGGTTTTTTTGGCAAGACTCTGTAATTACAATTAAAGTTTAGCTATAGTTCTTAATAAACAATACAAAATTAATCTATCCACAGTACAGGCTCAATTCATTGCCCAGTTAACTACTTCAGATTTTTTCACGTCATTTCTCACATATCCATGCTATTATGTTTGTATTCTATATATATTCTCATACCTGAAGAAAAGCTGAAATTTATGTTTAGAACAAAAAATTACTTGAAAGATACAAGAGGTGAGCTAGTTCCAAGTCTGAGATCACAGCAAAAGTAAAAATTAGTTCTCACTTTTCAATAAGGACAAAATAGACCAAAATGTATTTACTTTTGTGCTCTGTCTTTAAAAAGCAGCATTTAACATTTCATGTTAATCATGTTACTTCCTTCTGCCCTCCATTCTCCAAGCCACAGAGATAGTGAAAACTCCTGGGCTGCAACAGTGGAATAGTAGAGCTAGGAAAATATTACATATATTGGGAAAAAGGAAAAACCACTAGGCAGGATGGAAGTGCTGACCTTGGTATACCACAGCTTGAATGTGATGATCAGGGCATAGTGCTTTGAGTTATACAAAGCTGGCTTTAGGGAGAACATGGGCACAGCATGTAGTATGCTGGGGAAAAAAATCAAAGTATGGTGCAGAGGAATGTGGCTAAAATGTTACTATTTGGCCTATGTGCAATATCTCAAAGTCTTAAGTCATCTGATACCAAACAGATGTGTCCCTACACTGATGCAGACAAAACACATCTGATCGAGCTCTATTTTTTGCAGATCAGGGTCAGATTAGAGATAAGAGTCTAGCTATTAATAAAGAATGTGCAGTAATCCTGTTCTTTTCATAGGCTATTGTAGAACAGCAGTTTCCTCTCTTCCAGCATGGTCTCCTCTCTTCCTGCTGAACCACTGCCTCAGCCTCAGATGTCTTAATGCTTCTCAAGCCTTGCTGCCTTCACTTACAACTCAGCTTGGCAGGACACTGGAAGAAGCACTCCCACAATACTGCAGGCAGGTTCTTCTTCTGTCAGCAACTCGAAACACTTAATTGCTTAAACACTTAATTTTGGGAGACAACAAACAATGACAGTGCAGTATACAGCTTTCCTAGAAAGTGGCCATCCACAGACAGTACACAGCAAGTGTCTCAAGACAGGCAAACTAAACTGTGTGCAAAGTACAGTAATGCAGTCTCAGAAGTACCCATCAACTGGTGAGAAGTTAAAGATAAGACAAGTATAAACGACTTGGCAGTGAAGGGATGCTGAAGGGATACTTGCACATCAATGGCAACAGAAAACAAATTGCCACAGAACATTATATTTCTTTACTAAGATGACTTACTGATCCCATCCTTCCTAGGAAAGGTGAGCCTTGCACTTTTTTTTTTTTAACAGCAGTTTCCTAAACCTAAGTAAACTTTGCGTTTACCTACTTGAGAGAAAAATTCATGACTTGCTCAGAGCACTGGAACTGCTTATTTTTGTTGGCTTATTAAATTGTTTGGTCTTTGAAATGAATGAAAACTTCATTCCTTGGAATTCAATTTCCCTTTTTACACAGAAGTATGGCTCTTATGTCTCAGATTCTCTCGGTCTTTTGCAATGAATTATTTCCATTAGTGAAGTTACTTACTGAGGGCTATAATCCCACAGTGTAGTCATAGTACTTAGGGACAAATCTGCACTCTCAATTTCAGATTATGAGCATAAGGGTTTTACATTTATGTTCTACTGAATAAAAACTGTGTTTACCCTTACATCCAGAAGTATCAACAGAAACTTCTTTCACACATGTAATCAAATAATGATGAATATTTCTCAGTTGTGTGGATTTACTTACCCACAGTAAAACAGCACAACACAAACATAGGCTAAGACTCCTTGTACTTTTATTGAACTTGTTACGACTCTGATGAGCTGTTTTAAGAATAGAAGTTAAAACTTAGCACACAGTTATTAATACAACATTGTAACAGACATTTCTTATTTGGTAAATTCAAGAAAAAGTAGAAACATTTACAATAACATAAATTTAATCTAGTGTTCCTCTTGGCAGTACTAGCTACTCCAGATTTTAATCTGAGTAAGTAGTATACCAGCACTTAGTTGCAACTTTGCAAAAAACGAGAGACTGACAATGTTTCCTTTACACCAACTTTCAATTAAAATAAGTGGAAAAAACCTCTGAAACTCAAGGGCTAGAAGGAGAGTTAGCAAATTCTGAGGAAAATGTCAAGTAATGCAATGCAAAAACCAGAATCAGTGTTACACATTATGCTAACCTTATGACTACAAAATTACTTTGTGGACAAGGCATATGACTCCCACGTTTGACTGGCAAATGGATCCTGAAATTTCAGTTTCAGTAGTTTAAGCAAATCCTGTGAATAGTATTTTTTCCCATCTCTATGGGAGAACATTACATTTCAGTTAATTCATATTGTTATTCTTCCAGAAACATTGTGAATTAGCATATTTGCTGAAAAAGCACGTACAGATCCCCAGCATTATAACTACTGCTTGTCTACATGTGTGTATGAGGAAAGTCAGAGCAGCTATTTAGAGAAAACATTCTGCAATAGTTAATTCAGGACAGCATGTGGTAATAAAGTAATTCATTTTATACCAACATGTATTTGTAACAAAGTCAACTATTTCAGAGTGGTACTCAACAACAGCTCAGTGCCCCAAATAACAGAATATTGAGTCATTAAGCGTGCTGCCATTACAGGGACAGCCACAAGGACTCCCATGAAAAAGCTAAATAAACTGCTGCACACTACTGCTAACCTTCTGGCAACCAGCTGCTTTGACTATTCCAAATGAATGAATAGGATAACTGCCAAAAGGAATATATGTTTAGTAAACACAGATGCAGTTTAATTCCACTGGTACAATTCAAGTTCTTACAAATTCTACAAAATTAATATATATTCTATTTTCTATGAAAGGCTGAGAAACAATAATGCATGTGTGAAGCCACAAGTAGTATGTGCTATAGGTTATACTGAGTGTTCACTCAAGCTTTCAGCATCATTTCAGTTATTTCAGATGATAATTTCATCCTCAAAACATCCAGCCAGCTGTCTCAGAGGGACACACTCTCAAAGTGAGATCTTATTGACAGAAAACTGATAGGAATGATATGACTTACTAAAACAGCCAGTGGAAGAGGAATAAAACCCATTCTTCTGGAAACTGAATCACTATAATCTGTATATGCCTAGGAAAAGAAAAGTAAGAATAATGAACTACTTATGCAAAGGAATGAGCTTATTTTAGCTTGGCACACCCTCCAGATAAGAATAAAGCTCTGTTAACAAACACTATACTGGTATAAAGTGTACCTATTCACATTTTGGAATTCAAATGGAGATAGCTGCACTCCCAGACAAAAATATAATACTACCATGACCAGTAAGATTAGCTTCAATGCCCTAAATCAAGAGCCACTGGAGTATAATACAAATCTCTAAATCGAGAGCAATTAGGACACTGAATCCAAAGGCACTATGATATTTCATCTGTACATTATTACCAGCTTAGAGGCCTTTCTGTATTAATTTGACTGATCCTCAAATACTCTACAGAAAAAACTGTTACAGAGGATAAAAGAACAATAATCCATCACACTAGCAATTTTACATCATTCTACAAACATCTATAATTAGCCTTAAGATAAATGTGTTAAAATTATTTTGAAAATGTTTTTACATTTGAACTCAAAACAGAAGTACTTTCCCTGACAGCTTGCCTGCAGTGTTAAACAGCACACCAAAGTTAGAGCCTAAATGATGCTATTTTATTTCCCACAGAGGATCCTTAGGAAAAGTAATGGAGTTTTCAAAACTAATAAACTCGTATATTTATTATTGACTATTTGTAGCTGATGATGTCTAGCTTCTTTAGGAGCTAACTACTGCATTTCTCAATACAGCTCAAGAAAACTACTAACAAAGTTCATATAATAGTTAGAGCATACATCTAAAGCCCTGATGAGTGGAATGCTAACAAGTGAAACCTAAGGACTCCTCCATTAAAGTCTATGAAAGGTGTGCAGTAAACAGCTTTCCAAAAAATGGTACTAGTTAAAAACAAATTATCTGTGTGTTCTATAAATACCCATGCCATGACATCAACATGCATAATGCAAACATCTCTAAACATCTGTGCACTGTCTGTAAAGAAACAGAAATTCCTAATAAATACTGTGTTTTAAGCCAACACAGTTAAAATACCACGAAAAGAACAGTTATCTAAAATTACCTTGTTAAGTTTACTTACTTCCCATGCATGTCAAAAATGTAAAGTTGTTACAACTGTCCCCTTACTATAAGTGTATTTGGAAGAGACTACTCAGCAGTACATTAAATAAAGCTCAAAGTGACCTGAACAACTGGATAAAAATAATATAAATCATAAAGAAATATTCCTGTTATCTCTTATTAAAGAAAGCAGAGCAGAGTTTCAGCACTGCAGGAGTGTAACAGTACTGTATGTATTTCTTTAAGTGTTTGTTCCAATATTCCCCCCTGTAACAATTATATTAGTTAATACAGGAAAGTGCATTTTATTTTCAGGCTTACATTTTTCTGTCGACTGCTAACAAGGTCAAATGCAAGACTGGCTCTGTATTCACTGTAGACCTGGAAAAAATCCAGCACATCAGATGTGTGATTAATTTGTTACCACACTTTATAAAAGCAACACAGATATTAATAAAGTATTTCCATAAAGTGTTACGAACTTATGCCTTTGCAGAAAGAGGCAAAGCCTCTTTTTCTGAGGTCTAACTGCATTCTTCAAGAGATGAGCCTCTATTTCTGCAATAAAGTAATTTGCATATATATATATACATACATACACAAAAACAAACATTACACTATGCTTTAGGAATTGAATGAGACTTCATAAATTTACTGAATTTCAGGATCATGAGAAACACAAAATAAAATTGTAAAATAAAAACCAGCAAACTGCATCTGAAGATAGAATTAAGTTTTTCCTCCTCTTAAAAACAGTTCAGCATATTAAGAAAGAAAAGCATCTGTTTTAAGGATAAGTGGCATGACAATTTGCACTGCAGGTATTAATAATTCTGGAAGAAGTCTGACCTATCAACCATAAATCTTTAGAACTTCATACATAAACTCCATAAAGTTTATTAAATAAATCTTGCAAAATTGCCAGTGACTGCCCCCCTCCTCCAGCTGTTTCAGCACTCTGAAGCATGCTGCATTTTTGGCTACCATGACTTCATTACTGCTCTTTTCCACACTCTCTATATGAAAGTAGGGCATGCATAAATGCCTCTGGCATAAGGGAGCTTATTAAGTGCATCTATTACCCTTGTTTCTACATCCCACAATGTAGTTACTTTAGAGATGCTGAAAAAGAAAGCACTTCACAAGTTCCGATCTCATTTCCTGAAAAGTGGTTTTAATAGTGAAAAGACCCTAACTCATATCTTCACAAATTTATCAAGCGTGTTTGAATTCACACACACAGTGTGGAACACAAATGAACCACACATCAAGCTGCAACACACAAGAAGCAACCTCATCCACTGCTTTAAAAGCAGGAATGGATAATATATGCGGCCTAAGAAATTTCATGAGTGGGAAACTAACATAACCTACTTCATATTAGTGCTCCAGGGACAGTGGGAAAAAAATATCTCTGATTTCAGATTCCAGTTTTAACACACATGTAAGAATAGAGTTAAAGGAGCCTAACAAGATCTGTTTTTCCAAAAGCCTGAATTTTAACCTACAATTCATTTTGTTAGGAAAGGCTACAAGCCGTGTCTAGACTGCAGAACAAGCAACCTTCTTTCAATTTAACTAATGATCACTTCACAAAATGAAGTAATGTGAACTGTAGCTATTATGTGAGCTGTTACACAACATTTGCGATAATTTATGGATCTGGAACTACTAATTTAGAAGTAGGTGTTAGTTACACATTAAAAAGATCCTCAAAAGTATATTGTAGAAGAAAATTAGCAAGTTTTCCCAAGTGATATCAAATCTATGAAAATAATATTTTTTATGTTTACGGTACTGGAAATTATTTTAATATTTAAAAACAATATTAGCAAAATTAAATACAATTTAAATTAGCACCCAGTATTCCAAACAGGATACCTACATCTGCTGTGATGTCATTGAATTTTGTTATAAAGGCATGTTTCACAATATCCACTGCAATTTCTGAAGCAACCACCATGCAAACATCCGGGAATAAGACCCAAAAGTGATCTGAAGATTGTGGAGAAACAAGTTAGGTCATTTAATTTAATACAAAAAGAATTATAACAATTCTGTTCAACAATGAAAAATCCTCATGAGTCTTAAGAATCTGTAAGTTACCATCACCACTGAGCATGCAAATTTTTGCTTATTCCTTTGCTGTCCTAAAAACTTATCAGTACTGTACAATCACAGTTAGGATCAGGCTCTGAACTCTTCACTTTGTAAACTTTTACCTCTCCTAGGAAGACAACCTTTGTAAGTACTAGATGCTATGTGTTCAGTATGTGTTAAGACATGGAAAAAAAGCATCTGCAGTTTTAGATACTTAAGGTAAAATTTAGGTAGACTGGCAAGATTCAGGCAAAATACGTCACACAGATCAGGGGTCAAATTAACTAAAACAGTGCTTTAATAAAATGGGTATTTTACACAATATTTATTAAATATGTCATTAAAATATTAGGCATAATCAAGATTAGATTAAAAACTGCATTTTTAACATAATCTTTATCACATTTCAATCTCACTAGCTACTTTCTAGGGAATCCTTCATTCAAAGTGTACTCCAAGGAAAGGAAAGGGCTGGGAAGAAATTGTTCCAGACACTGCTTGAAAGATTACTACACAGGCTTGTAGCCTAACAATATACACTTCTAGAACAAAGAACACAGTCATTCTTAAAAGAATACCAGAAATAGAAAAACAAGAATCTAAGGTCTTTGACAAAATTATGATTTTTTTAAATTAAATGTGTTGATTACCCTTATCTTTCAGATTGAGCGAAGAAAAGAAGAGATACAGATCTTAATAGCACAGGAATTTTTCTTCTAGTTTACTCACCTGGATTCCAAGAAAACTGTTCCATATTTCTTAGACATACAATTAGAAGCAGCACATAATTGGTGAACCTCTCTTTTATATCTGGATTAAAAAAAAAACAACCTGTCAGTTCCAAAGAAACATTTATTTGAATACAAAGATATCTATTCATTCTGAGGTTCTATGATTTATTCATTCTTGGATTAGATAACATTTTCCACAAATTATTTAACTGGATTTAAGGGGTGGGGGAAGTGCTGGGAACCACACTATGGACAGGATTTCTGCAGTAGGTTGTGACCTGGTCTGTCCAATGCTGCCTCAACTTGGGGTTCCCAGCAGCAGAAGGGACTTGTGACTATCACCTCTTCTAATACATTAATAAAATAATCTTTCTTCTTGATAAAGTCTGTGCATTCCTTCTGTGTTTCAAAAAGAACCAGCACTTCCTGTTACTAAAGTGAAGAGAATATACCTATCTGTCCTTTCAAGCCATTAGCAAGGTACATTTCATTTTCTATAGATCATAGATACCAAAACTGCTGCATAATGGGTTCAGTAGAAGGAAGAAAAAATGTTTGAAGACAACTGTTACATCTTAGCTAGAAGGTTCCCACCAGTCTTTCTTTCACACTGCCATCTTAAAAGGGAATAGCAGGATCTGTCAGCATAGTTATCAAAACCTTAAGCACTGTAAAACAAAAGCAATCTAATTAGGGACAAAGTCCTATGACTTGCCTCCCAGACAAGGCAGTTTTTTTTCAAGTTTGGTGTCCTGTTTCCAGAGATGACACACACAGCTTGCTTCAGGAAGCATCACATTTTTTATCTTATTAAAAAAATACCTTCTTGAAACTTTATTACTGAAAAACAAGATGAAACCTAAAACATAACATCATCACAATTCAGGAAGTCCAAAGATGTCTTTTCAGAAGCTAGAGGTACTAAAAAAGTCTGTGAAGACACTGTTATTGCTTGTTACAACTGTCAATAACCATATAAATTTCTTTGTGTGCCTTCCAGATCCAAAGGGTTTGTGGGGGGTTCTACCTACTGGTTTTGAGAAACAAGAAATAGAAATGTTTGGAAGAACACACAAGGATTCAGCTGGACAAAAAAAATATTTCACTTTATGTCAACAGTCTCCATCATCTCTGACTGACTACAGGCCAACATCAATGCACCTGTCTGCAGTTAATACAGTAGAATACAGTATAATACAAACCCTTTAGAATAACAGTTTGAAAATACTGGCATGTCTGAAAAAATGGAGCAAAAAGAAAAGAAGAAATCCTCCAGAAGAAGGAAAGAAAAAGCACACAGAACTCAAGAAGAATGAGTTTTCATGCACAATATAAAAAGGCCCATCTTGGGGTACATAAATTCACCTGTCAGTATGGGCTCAAGAAGAGACAGAGGAAGTACAAGTTTTCAAAATAGAATGAATGGCCAATATATGTTGGGGGNGAAGGAAATCTTTTAGTATAATAAATTTAAACCAGAAAGAAGGACATAGCTAAAATTGAACCATCATTCCTTAATTTCCTGCCAGTAACACTTCAACAAGTGAAGTACATTCTTCTATGTTCCTGAATTCACAAAATACTGCCCAAATGACCAGGATGCAGTATTGTCAGAAAAACCTAGTTACGAGATACCACTTGATGCTGTTACAAATGGATGAAAATGCAGTCAAGCACTCATTGATCTACATTCTTTATCATGCCCATTAGTGACTTGGAAATAATCACTGAGTTTTCAGACTTTTGCACAGAATTTCAGAAGTTTTATCTTCTATTTCTCACATCACATACTTCCACACTGCCATGACACATGGTCAGCAATGCATAACAAACACAGATCTCAACTTCAGTGTTTCAGGTCCCAGGGAGTCCTCTACAGAGAGATATTCCCAAGTGGGAAGCAAAGACCTTAATTCAGGCCTAACATTAAAGCATGTCTCAAGCTAATCCTCCAGACATTTATTACCTGCTTCGTATATGTTGGCTCACCAGTCAATAGGATTAAACTGAGAAGAGACATTTTGGGCTTTACATTTCCTCTTATAATACTGTAAAAATATCATTTTTTCTTTTGCTAATTTCTGAGACTGGGGGACAGGCTGATACCTGTTTTTCTCCTCGCTTATTTTCCCTGTTCTCAGTGGCCTCCCTTCTAATGTTATCTCTGCTGCCACAGCTGTTCAAGGCTGTTAGGAGAGAGAGGAATGACTGTGCCTGCTGCTCTTCATCCTCATCCCTCTCATCAACTGTCAGAGTTGCAAGCAAGGCAGACAGGGCACTTTACAGCAGCTTCAACAGTAAACTCAAACAATTTAAAAATTCATTTAATCTCTCACCCTCATGGACAAGGACAAAAAAGGCTTCAGGACATCCCAAACAACCACTGGTAATCAGTCCTAAATACCAACTAAAATTCCAGCATACAAAATATGCACAGTAGTGTTTCATTTTTTATTACGAACTTAATTGATGTTGTATATGTACAATTGGTTTTTTTGAACTGGTGAGGGGATTTTCCTGCACCATGTATTGCCACTTTTTGGATGATGTGGTGAACTACAGAACAAGTGAAGCTACATCCCTGGATCAACGTTTGCTCATGCTCTTAAGAACAAAGGCAAAGCATATCACTGTATTTGTGAATTTGGCAAAACAGTGACAAACCACCAGCATTAGTGATCAGTTACAGACAGCACAGGTACTATCAGAAGGAAATTATTCTATTCTGCTTCAGCATGAAGACCAAAGTGGAAAGAAAAAGTGATCTCTTTTCATTCCCCTTTGTGTCAATGCTTAGTAACATTGATATAAGCCATTTCAACTCAGTTTTGCATGTATTCCACTAAGTATTTATGATAAGCATATCGCATAATGGTTTTTCTGTTAGGATACAGTATAGCTTCAATAATTCTTGCTATTAAGACAGGGTTAAATGAGAGCCAAAATGACAGAACAATGACATTTCAAATGGTCTTCAGCTACCTCCACAAGGACATGATTAAGAAGCTTACTTTCTCAGTGTTTATGATCCTAAGTGTCAAAAACCTGACACGTAGCACTAATTCAGATATATTTATCCCCTTGACCAGTCTCATCAGCACATGCCAAGCATAGTGCTGATGACATATTGTGCATGAAATCTGGATGGATATCAATGACGAGTGCTGCCCCTCGGGTACACACTGCGACCAGTGTAATTTAATATCTTCATTAATGACATAGATGAAGGAACTGAGTGCATCCTCAGCAAATTTGCAGGTAACTGACTGCTGAGATTGCCACACAGAAGGGTGGGATGTCATCCAGAAGGACCTGGACAAGCTCAAGAAGAGGACCTGTGGGAGTCTCAAGAGATGGAATAAGACCAAGTGCAAGGTGCTGCATTTGGGCTGGGGCAACCCCAGGTATCAACACAGGCTGGGGATGAACAGATCAAAACCAGCCCTGCTGAGAAGGGCTTGGGGATTTTGGTGGGAGCTGCCAACGTGTGCTCACAGCCCAGAGAGCCAAACGTGTCCTGGGCTGCATCCACAGCCCTGAGGGCACCGGGGTGAGGGAGGAGATTCTGCCCCTCTGCTCCACTCCAGTGAGACCCCACCTGCAGGGCTGCATCAGCTCTGGGGTGCCTGCACAGGAGGGACAGGGACCTGCTGGGGTGAGTGCAGAGGAGGCCACCAAGATCATCAGAAGAATGGAACACCTCTCCTGTGAGGAAAGGCTGGGAGAACTGGGATTGTTCAGGAAAGAGAAAGCTTCAGGGTGACCTAATTGTGGACTTCCAGTACCTGAAGGAAGCTGACAGAAAAGATGGAGGGGGGCTTTTTACCAGGGCACGTAGTGACAGGACAGGGGGAATGGCTTCAACTAAAAGAGAGTAGGTTTAGATTAAGTATCAGGAAAAAAAATCTTTACTGTGAGGGTAGTCAGGCCCTAGCAGAAGTTGCCAAAGAAGCTGTGGACACTCCATCCCTGGAAGGCCAGGCTGGATAGAGCTCTGAGCAGGCAGGTCTAGTGAAAGGTCTGGTTGGAACAATAGATTTTTAAGGTCCCTTCCAACCCAGGCCATTCTATGACAGACAGATTGCATTCTAATGCCATGCTGAAGCTGCACTCTTACCAGGGCTGGCTCTGCAGCCTGACACACATCATACTACATACTGCCCAAACACACTCCAGATTACTTTGAAAGATGACACTGTATTTGCCTGTGCTTCTATGCATCCTCTAGAGGTGCAAGTGATAGGATTAAATCTTTTCAACTGCCTTTAAAGTATGTATTTCAGTATTTTGAAAAGGGAAAGGAAGAATCAGACATTCCAAGACTTAGTATCAGAATTTAGTGGTCACACATCAACAACTTGCCACAATCCACCCTTTTCCTTCCATTAAGTGTGCCTATAAGGGTTGTCATATGAATAGAAGTGGTAAACATTCATTTCAAAGACATGTAATGCACATACTGTCATAAATGCAATAAAGGGTAAAAAACCAAGATGTATTTTTTTCCTCTTGGTTGTGTAAAGCCCAAAAAAGGATTGCACATAACCAAATCAGATTTTAAATACTTTTGCCCCAGTTATTGCCATTCCAATTTTAATAGAACTTTATCCCCATATTAATAACACATTCTACCCTTCCATAAATCCTCCTGAAAAACAGCAACACATATGCAGCAATTAATTTCCAGTATGCCAGAGGGTATCACTGCTTTTAGAAAGCATGTAAAAGACATGAAACAAAAGCCACTAGAAAGAAAGATCCCTGGCACAGCACTGCATCTAGTATGGACTAGTGTAATTAATTAGCCAATATCTCAAACACCCAACTACTACTACTACTGAACCCCAAAATCTTAGGTACTTTGCAGTGGTAACTGAAATAGACAGTGAGATCCCAGAAACAGAGATTCTGAAGTGGAGTAAATAGTCTTTAGAACATAAAGCTATTTCCTTCCAGATTCCCTGATACATAATGCAGGAATCTCAAATTAGAAAGAAAAAAAAAATTATCATGTTAATCCCACTGTTTACATGTTTAGATCAAAAGCTAGTTATAAATTGTAGCATGTAAGAAATGAAATAGCATCTTTTGGTTTACATCTCAGCAACTCCTAAATAGCTGTAGTACCAACTACCTTTTAACAAGTGACCAGAGCAAGAAAGGATCAGACACTGAACAAGAAATCATCAAGGACACAATAATCTTAAACATAGTCCTGCCCTCAAATCCCTCATCCTTAAAATGAACAACTTGATTAGAATAAAGATACTAAAGAAACCTAAAGCCACATGAGAAAGCAGTTAAAATTTCAAAGATTAAAGGTAAAAATAAAGGCTACTCAATATTGTGATTGAAGTCAAAGAGACTGAAAAAATGGAAACAAAGAAGAACAGAGAAGAAAAAGTATAGAATTATAAAGAAGAAAACTGAAGTTCCTTAAACTTCAGAATAAATATGTTACATTTTTGAGACAAGAAATTTAAAAAACAAGGAAGAGTCAGGCCTAACAACCAACTGAAGGAAATAACCTAATGTACTACATGTAATGCACTTCTTTGTATGAGGTACAATTGAGTTTTGTGAAAAAATTTAATTTAGAGCACAGCTTGAAATGAAAACATTTAAAAGCATAAAGGAAGGAAGCATGCTGGGCTTTCAACAATGATGAAAGAACTTCTCTTTATACTTTGGTTTCCTTGTTCTCTAATACTGACCCTACGAAATTAGTTTACAGATAATTATTTCAAAAAGCGAATATACTATTTAAATTTAGGGAAATATTTCTTCCTGATATGACAAATAAAAGGTTTTCTGTATAGAAGTATTTTCAATGGCCACAGTGTTCAGACTGCCGGGGTGTACAATAATTTCCTTGTAAAAGTCAGGGTGACAACACAAAAGTGGTTTTGCTGCAACTGACAAATCAAAACAGCATGGTTGAAGTCCCAGATTCTGTAGCTGCAGTCTCAAGCAGCTGTACAAGCCTCAAGGTTTTTGCTGATCTGCCCCTAAAAGATAATAGGTTTAGTTATATTAGATAACAATTAACTAATGTATATTTCATGTCCTGTTCAATTAATTTTTATGTAGATAATTCACAGTTATTTCAGTCTTAAAGTTTTAGTGAACTAGCTGTTACACTAGAATTTCAAATGGCCATACAAAGCTGAGAAGGACCACTGACTCCACTAAGTCCAGAAATGTAAATACTGGAAAAAATAATACAGCCACACATCAGCTTGCTGTCCAGCAACTGGTGCTGAATACAATGCCAAGTGAAAATGATTTTACAACTTCCAGTCTTGGCTTGGTGACACTTCCTATCCTGATGTCTTACTACATAGAAAGGCAGGGCTCTTGTAAAAGTCAGGGTGACAACACAAAAGTTTTAGAAAGTACATGTTTAGAAAGCATGTTTTAGAAAGTACAGCTTGTACATATCTATTTTCACACTTCTGTTCAAAAGACAACTTGCTTTTGAATTCTAGTTGTACTAACTTCTCCTGAACACAATATCTACTCTTGTGGCCATTGCTTATCTTTTCTGCTATGTCATATTTTTCTTTTGATTAATGTTAAATAAGAAGAGAGTTTCACATACTCATGAGAAATTTCTCAGATGCCCCTGTGAGATTTCTATTATTCCCCTCAAGAATTACTATATTTAGCTACTAAATTACTAAATTTACTAATTACTATATTTAGTAATATTTGAGCTGAGCCTCAGAAAAGGTGGGGCAAGGGGAATCCATTCAGTGTGTCCAAGCTTAATCAGCTACTGCTGCCATCATTACCCTACAGACAACTGCAGCCCTCAGAAAACTACTGGAAGAAGCAGGAAAAGGTGAGAAATAGACAGGAATGCCTAGATTAAGTGTTTGCTTTCAGAAGTTTAGTTCGACCCAGGCATGCAGTTTAAGCACAAAGTGTTCTAGGACACACAAGACACTCCAAAGGCTAACTGGAGGCTCAGCTGACAGGACCAGACTAGCCTCAGTTCCAGGGTAGAACAAAGTATTAGCATAGCATGCCAACACAAGATGCACCAGCATTTCAGCTGCATGAAATAAAACATTTAAAAGATACTAAAGTGATCAGAATACATAAATTGAAACAATACTGTTCCATCCTTACTGAAGCTGTGATGCAGTAAATCTGTTCAAGTTCAAAAGAGGTGAAAAGCTCTACTAAAAATCTGTGTGTTTTTTATCTCTGAGAAGAAAAACACTGCAATTTATAACCATACTGAAAGGTGTTCCAGGAAAAGTTATCTGTGTGAAAGGAATAAATTAGCTTGTTTAGTGCACTCTTCTATGTATGTACTCACTGCTTCTGTCCCCACACTGTCTAATGAATGCCAATACTTCTTCCATCAACTGATAAAGGATGACCTGGTTTTGCTATTACGGGTCTTCAATAATAATGCCAGTAATAAAATATTGACATCCTTATCTTTTTATGGAGGAAATTGCTAGCAATTTCTAATATCAGTCCCTTGCTTATTTCAATAAGAAAGAGGCCTCACCTTCAGGTAGGAGAGCCAGATGCATAGTTGTAACTATTTACTGCATTAATAAAAAACCTTATCTAGATCTTCTGTCAATAGTTAATTTCATTTTTAGCATTCTCACTGTAAAGTTAAATACCTCTGGTTTTTAAAAATGTAAGTAATTAAATCTTGGAATGAAACAATACTATTATTACAGAATAAACAGATTATCAACATAGCTGGGAAAATCTTTTTGGGGAGGTTTAAGAGCATCTATGTGGTAGCTTAAAATTTAGTGTTAATTTTCTGTTATATAATTTTCTGTGATATATTTGAGGTTTTATGTAAATAGTCTTTCATCCAAAGAAGTACAAAACATTTGTATGTAATATTACACTTCGTAGATGAATTAGACAAAGGTCATATCAATAGTCAGAACTCAAAACCTGATGTAAGCCTGTTGAAAATTTAACTTGTAATATAAAAATATGAATCATCTGTTTTTAAATAAGTAGCTTTTTTTTTAACCTATCGCACATTTGAGTTATCTGGTAAAAAAACTGTGAGCTGGAAGGAGAAGTATTCTATTTTCTTTGTTCATCTGTATAAATGAAAGTGGGGAAATTCAAATCAGATATACTAAAGAAATTCTTTACTGTGAGGATGGTGAGTCCCTGGCACAGGGTGCCCAGAGAAGCTGTGGCTGCCCCATCCCTGGAGTGCTCAAGACTCAGGTGGATGGGGCTTTGAGCACCTGGTCTGGTGGAAGGTGACTGTGGCCCATGGCAGGGGGTTGGAACAAGACAATCTTTGAGGTCTCTTCCAGTTCAGGCCATTCTGAAATTCTACAAAACTAGTACAAGCAAAGAAGCTCTAGCACAACCTTGAAGTGCAATCACGCCTTCTGGCTTTGAAATCAAGAATTCAGTAAATATTTCAAATGGCAGATAGCAGCATTAGCAAGAATATCCATCGAAGAGTACATGAACAGCTTTTCTTCATGAGACACACCAAATATGAGTTCCCAAGATTCATCCTGAGCAGCAACACAGTTAAGAAGTGCCAGAAGCATGGTTGCTAAATACCCTCTATCTATTATCTTGAGAGCATATCAAAAATTAGAGTAATCTCTGGTATTTCCCTCATATGTCAGCTACTTTGTTGCATTGTTTTTTTGTTTGTTTGGGGGTTTTTGTTTGTTTTAGGGTTAGCCGGGAGGCATTTCAAGGTCTGCCCTCACAGCCAGCCAACAATGTGCATTCTGAGATCACTGTGTCAATGTGGCACACTATAAAGTTAATATTTTGAAAACAGAAGACTTGATCACTTGGAAACATGGGCACTTCAGTATAAAGCCAGTAGGCTGTTTTAGCACCTCAAATAAAAACTTGCCATAAAAGGAGCAAGTGTTCCTTGAAGTGGATCTCAGTTTCATCCTACTGAACCAAATCGTAAAAGGAGTGATGAGAAATGCAAGTCAGAACACTCAAATTCACCAAGTTAAAAGTAAGAATAATATTAAATATATTGATGAATTAAATAAATAGCCTTTCTCTTCACATTTTTTCCTGATTAGCACAGCTATACATACCACTATTTGACATCTGAAAAAGATTGTTCTTCTCAAACTTCTTGAAAACACTTCCTTTTATTTCGACGAACTGCAAATTTAGAAACAGTTTTTACTAATAAAAAACTGATATAAACAAATAATATTATCAAAAAGATGTTATTTAAAAATATTAATATTCAAGACATTACACACAAAGACATCTGAAACAAATTAGGGTAGCAGTATGACAAAGCTACATACTTACATTATTGGACATCATGATGGTAAGCAGTGATTTATTGTGGGAGTTGAAGGCCACATTAAGGGTTGTTGCTTGAACCATTATAAGAATAGCATGCAGGACTGCATAGCAGGGTTAAGGAAGAATATTTGAATTATGTTTTCTGCACAACAGTACTGAAGAGCAGTGAACCACGGATTTCCAATTTTGCTTTCAAAGTTTAACAGGAAAGTTTCCATATCCCTGTAAACCAGACTTACAGCAAGACAATACTTACAGGTATGTAAATACATGCACAGTCCTTTGTAGCTTGTAATAATGATGCTAATTTTCCTTGTTCTAAAAGAACCCAATGACATTAGCCGTGACAAACATCAATACAATCTGAAGGAAAAAATCTGAGGTAAAGATTCGGAATTAGCCTAAAGATTTCATAGAAAATAAGGAAAAACTTTAAGAATTCTAAGTTCATTACCAAAACTACAGGACTACGTTGTGTCCTTAGATTCATCAATTCATTGTAAGATTATTTCACTAAGAACATTTGCATCCTGAATATGCATGAGTTTATCCCTTCACTTCAAGAAAATTTATTCAAGTTAGATGCATTTAACATTCCACTAAAGAACAAAACCCCACTATTTTAAAGGCCCTGTGAGCCAAAATACTTAAATACAAATCAGAAGCAAAATCTTCCATGAACTATCCAATTATGGTTTTTCATTTTACTAGTGGTATACCATCATGAAGAGATTCTTTTTTTTTAAAGCAAGTGGTACTGGCAATCTTACTTTTCAAGTAAAGGAACACTGATTTAGGAATATTATCAATTTTTCAAATGTATTAAAATAATGCAGAACAATTACTCTGTCATTTAACTTAGAAAATTTTGTAATTCATCAAAGAAAAAGGATACAGACATATAGCACTGCCATGAAGAAGTGAGGAATCACACCTATGTGAGCTCTTTTTCTTTCCTTAGGTTCTGTAGCTGTCCAATAAAGAGCATCCAAAATATCTTGTCCAAATGAAGAAATCAGACGATCAGCCACCTAAGGAAGAACAACTTTATTGCCTTTTACTGCCTACCTTTCTCTCCAACACTTGAGTATGCCCAGTTCAAAAACAGTTCAAACTACAAGTACAGCTCAATCTTAAAATTAAGTTTCACATATATATCACTTCTGATATCTTACTTATTCCGTTTTCTCTCTGAGTTTCACAATACTGTTCCTTTTATATATTTAGCAGTTACTTTCCCTTTCAAACTTACTATCCTCTTTGCAACAGTACTTGGAATAAATAATCATATATTGTTATCTTGGATGCTTTCTTGAAAAATACTCAAGCACAGTTCAAACCTTTGACAAAGCAATATGTATGTTGTACCAAACAATTTAAAATATTTTTCCCCCATCCCTCTGAGTTTGATAGGAAAAAAACCTCCAACAATAAAAAGTGAATTCGAGATGACAGGGAATAGTAACATACAGGTACAAAAATCCCTGAAATTAGATTTGGCTCTACTGCTTTCTATATACTGAAGTATATACTTAATGCAAATGTCTGCATAAAGCAGAATTAAAAATGAAAAGTACTATAACACAAAAACAAGCGATTAAGAGGGACTTGAAAGTCTGCCAAAAAGGGAAAATGTGTTGAAAAAACAACAAACACCTGGAGTATAATCCAAAGAATATAGGCACAAATGGGGAAAAAACCCTCTAGCAGTAATTCTAAAGATAGAAAACATATGGACAGTATTTTGAACTTGCAATATAATACCACAGCAAGAAAGGTCACAGGGAGTTCCACCAGTTTCCAACATTTCATCAACAGCAAACATATAAAACTGAAAATAATTACATGGAAGAACATTTTTCCTGACTATACACTGCAGTTGAGTAATTTTAAAACTAAGCTGCACAGGGCAACAAAACCAGAGAACTTCAAAAACTAAACTTGGCACATGTCTGGCTGAAAAAAAGAGCTATCTCTGAGTGCTCACTAATTCAACCAAATGGTGATGACAAACTCATTATCTCTACTTCAGAATAACAAAGAATATTTTTTCTTAGTGTCTCTCTGTAAAACAACAGTTTTGGACATGTTAAATCAACATGTAGCTATACAGAACCAGGTACGCAATGTACCTGCAAATATTGTTCCTACTAAATAGAAAATAAGTTCTTGGGACAACACAAACCTAGACTTCAGATAATTTCCTGACTTTTTAAATGAAATCGTTCTCAAGGCAAAGATACTGAAGTGAGGAAAGTCATACTTATTTTTGACACTGTCACTGAATGAAGTTTCCTAAAATATCAAAATTGAATTAAAACAAAATTTTACAGGACGCCTCAAGTAAATGTGCAACATGCTGCACTCTAAGAATCACCTATGAAATAAAATGAACAAAGCCATGAGCTGATGAGTTATGTTAAGTCTGAAGTTCCCAACCCCAATCAGTTTGAGAGATATTTACAGTGGCATTGTTTTCGGCTTTTAGATTTTGTAAATTGAGATTGTCTGCATTATTTGGTTCCTGCTCATTGTGATGACCCATTGAGTAATTACACCTGGTGTAGTAACACCGGTTACAGAGTGCGTAAGAGTTTGGTAAGTTTTTGTTCACAATATTGTGAGGGTTTTAATAGATAAAATGGTGGCTTTGCTTTCCTTTCTATTTAAGCAGTCCTTGGTTCTTTGCTGAAAGGATAGAAAATATTAAAACCCACCACACAATATTGTTGCTTGTTTTTCCAAATATGACTTACCTAAACCCTACATGCCGGCTCCAGGCTCCAGCAGAATTCCATGGTGAGAGCTGTCACCAGCCTAACGCACACTGGGGCTTCACAAGGAGCAGGAGCCGGTGGGTCTGAATCTAAAAAAGAAAAGTGTCATTTAAGCCAAATGTGCTGAACGCTCCCCTTAGCCTGTCAGTTGGGAGCATTCAGCACATAATTTGAAAATTTTGCATTTGTCACATCTGTCCAGGATAATACTCCCTGGACTTGCCAACAGCCGAAAACATTAGGACATTGTAAACATCTCTTTTGCTCAGTGACTTACTAGACTAAAAGGATCTTCGTTATTTTGAAAACTCATGAAAAAATGTGAAGTGTATTGTTTAAAAAAGAGCATATTAAAAATCCCTTAAAAGAATTGCTTGCATCAGTAGCAAAGATTTTAAATAAAAATCACCAAAGTAGTCTAAGCAAGCCAATATTCAAATTGTTGAAAGCTGACCATCAACCAAGTCTTTCAGTGGGATACCATGAACATTTTCTGCCAGTATTGCTACCACCTGTCATGGTAAAAAAGACCCTGAAAAACAAGCACTCTGCTTGGCATGCTGGGTTTCACGAGACAAGATGAAAGTTAAATACTGTTTCCAAATTCAAAGGCTAATGTAATTTTTCTAATAACCATGAGTAGTAACAGATTTCCCTCTTTCCTAAAGAAACAAACTCATACAGCACTTTTCTTAGTTTAAACATACAATTTTAGCTCTGCCAAACATAGCAAAGTAATTCAACTCCTCATTCCAAACACAGCTTTCAATTCACAGCAAACACTGCAGTATCGCTTCAAATTATATGGTAGGCACATAAAGCTGAGAAAGTACAGCACTAAGTGATTTGAAGTAGTCTTGAAATAAAGAGAAATTACTATTTTAAAGACATGAATTTATTTAGAAAGTGATAATCTCTTATCAATAATGGAACTATATATGGATGAGTATTTCCCCACACAACTAAAATCCAGATAGTAACTCAGTGCCAATTTAATATTTGTACATATTTTTCAGCAACTGTAAAATCAAAGGCAACAAAAACCCTGTGAATAAACAACTGAGGTGGCTTGTATGATATTCATTTCACTTAGTATAAAAAAGTGTGTTCCTTATGCAGTATTTTTATATTTTATTAGGAAGAAGAAATGCCTTCAGACAAAATATTCCAATTTTGTAGAATGTAACCCTGTTTCAGCAGTCTTCAAACAAAGGTACAACAGATGTTCAAACAAGGATAAATACATCATTCAGGAATCCCAGAACCCTAGCAGAATAACTTTTGTGTACAAAGCTCTGATTGAGTCCCTTTAAGAGGTTGTATTCCTATTATGTCCTATATTTGCAGGATGGAGATAAGATTATGAAAAAATTACTGACTTTGTGAACCATTGATGATAGTAGTACAATTAAAAATCTTATACTTTACATTAATAGCAAAACAGAAACTGTTGTTTTTGACAGATTTTGCCTTTATCTTACCTCCCAAAACAGAATTTCCTTTTCTTGTGTCACTACATTCATTCATTCGCCTTATAGGCTTGTGTCTGCTAGCCAGAACTGAGATAAAGCTGTACCATGTACCCTTGAATACAATGAAAGCTATATTTCCATAGTGATGAATTAAAACCCAAAATCCATGTTTTCTACTATCCTTCTTCTTTGCTCTCTCTCTAGATCTTATCATTATTTCATTTCAACAGTTTCTACTTTTCTTGGTGAGTTCAAAATCTCATTCATTACTTGGCACTTCATAAGATACTTCTTTCAATTCCATTTCTAACTTTTCTTGCCATGAAATTGATTAACAAGCTCCATGAATTAGGCATTATGAAACAGTATCTAAAACCTTATTGTTCACAAACCTGTCTGTTTCATTGCATCTATGCCTATTATCTTAGGTGTGTGCAGATTTGTGAGCATATCAGATGTGCCACATCCCAAGCACAAATACTGGAACACAAAATATTTTAGATAGTCTGACAAAAGCATGCTTCATATTCTGATGCCAACGTTCTTACCTCAAGCATGTTATAGATGATGTAGAGCTTTATGACAGACTGTCCCCTTATCAGATGATACATCATAGAGTAGTCAACATAGTGCATCATGAAGTAGCAGATGACCAATATAATTCCTTTGAGCATGTCACAGACCTGAGCAGGTTGTAGCAAACGTCTGTCACTGAAAGACAAAGGCCAAAAGGTTCAACTAAATGTCAAACACCACAAAATACAGATGTTACTAAGTCAATATGTATTTACAGGAGCTGTTCATCATAGCTATTTCTTAATGTAGTTTATAATGCCCCTTCCCCTGCCCTTCACTCCAACACCAAGACCATGATACACATCTGCAGATCACACTCATGAACAGGATCAGAGTCTCTTACTTGCTACATTCTTGTAATTAAAACACTGCATTTGTTGAGAGCTCCCACTTTTTAGTAACCTTCTGTATGCATGCCCTTTGGTTTCTAATTTACCATCCCTCTTCCACACAATTCTATGATTTTGACTTCCTCAGGTATGGAAATTGTATTCACTATGATCAAAAAGAAATTAAGCAGTCATCTTCAATTTCAGTATAATTAACCAGAAGCTGACAAACAGGTTGTAAATTCTTTATCTTCATTTAGCTCTAAGCTCTGCAGCAGTAAAAGCAAAAAAATTTGATATCAGAGCTGGAGGTTGATAGTGAACCAAATGCAAAAGTCTTCCATGAGCAACCCAGGTGACTAAAGGAATCACTACACCATTTATTCCTAATAAAACTACAGGAAGAAAAAAGCTTTACCTCAATTGCCACAACAGTATACATAAGCATAATGAAATTGTAAGGCCATATTCACATGTCTATTTATTTAATTTAATATTAACAGGATGCAAAGCAGTGAAAAAGCCTTTGCATTACATCAAAAGGTTGAGAATTAAATATAAAAAAACGGAGGAAATAATCTCTGTTAAATATATTTATTTTTTTAAATATACTGAAATGCTTTTACAGAAGTTAATCTTTCAAAGAAGTTGCAAGCAATTAGCAGAACTCAAGTTATGAATTTTCAGTTTCTGTATTCTTAAATCAGAAGGTCATCCAGTGATTAGGCAGAGTGAACTGGTAACACATTTAGGAAAAAAATTAAGAGTTATCTTGTAAAAATGTACACCATTTGTAAAGAACATCCAAACAGTCTCTTATGACGTCTGGAGTAGTTCTACAGACTCTGCAGAAAAATCAAAAATCCCTGCTACCTCACTCATTCTATTTAAATCACAAATGGAATGTTATACTTTGGGTTTCTTTGTTGTCTTCCATTGAAAAGAAAAATGCCCTGAGAACAACATTCACACATTCTATCACTCCTGTAACCAACCACACAGTGACATTCCACAATGGGCAAAGAGCTCATGCTCTTGCTGGGAGTATGAGCAACAAAGTTTCCAGAACTCTCAGATTTACAGTACTGCACTTTGAACAAAGAGAAACTGCTCTTTTAATTATATACTTTTTAATGCATAAACTGCATTAAAATTAATTACATTCTCAATAAAAGAATTCAACCTGGTGCAGCATACCATAACTGCTTACAGGGGCTTTCTCCCCCTAGGAGACATTTTATTGCTTTCAGAAGTCCTCCAGTAACAAACAATATTTACACCTTATGTTATTTTAGCCTAAGATCTTGATAAAAATGCCTCAGTGAATTTTTTTCCTTTCTTTAGCCCCCAAACTGAGTTTCAACTGCAAACATCAGTTGAAAAAATTAAAGAAAACTGAATGTGTACATTTTGCCCACTGCTTAAAAAGCCTATGACTGTCTCCGCATGACACACAAAAAAATGCACCCTCCTCAACCTGTAAAATCATACTTAGAAAATTTACTGCCTTATTTAATTACATCTGACTTAAATTATTATAGTTATTACAATATAATATTGAAATATTTACAAGACTTAAACAAGCCTATAATTATGATTAGTGTTCATTTGCTGAATAACAGCATATTCCTTTTTCTCCTATCTACTTCCATTTTAGAAGTGTATTCAGTCATTTCTGTACAAGTTTCCCAGCCAACACTCAAACTCTGAAACACAGACAGGGGTACAGTTGTAAAGGTACTATTATACCACAACAGTAATGTCAGGTCTTAGCACATGAAAAAGAGAATCAGAATTTATTACTCAGAAAATCAGCATTTTCACTCTTCAGCCAACAACTATCTTATCATTAGAGGAGCAGTGAGTACCTGGTAGAGAAAATCTGATGAACAAAAGAAACACCACCCCCTTAAAGACCTCATTTGTGGTCTTTTAAAAAAGTTAGTTAAGGTACCAATTTCAATCACAGGATGATCTCTTACTGAAATGCCCTAGTGAGTAGAATCTGTTTATGAAGCTTCTGAAGCAGTCTAGAAAGATTCTCACAGGAAAATGCTTTGATGTCCACAAATCAATACAGACTGGAAATATCACATCAAATGTCTTCTGGCTTACAAGTAACATCAAAGATGCTCAACCACCAGTCACAAGTTGCAGATGCTCTGTACTGATACTTCTATCACTCTTCTGCTTGTGTTCATTTTCATCTGTACAACTACACTGAAGTAAAACCAACTCATGAGAAGCCAAGGTAAATGCACACAGCAACCATCACAGAGGACTACAAATACTGAGAAGAGACTATACAAAAAGTCAGGAGCACAACTGCTCCTCTAAAGGTGGTCTCAACTCTGACAACTGTCTCAGGAGACTAACTCTGTATGAAGTTGTATTCAAACTTGTACACAGCATCCTATACACTTGAAAGATGAAAAGATTTTGAAAATGTGCTGCGTACAGAACAAACTTGATTAACACTGAGATTCAATTCAAAAGCTGCCCTAAACAATTAGGGCAAGAATTAAACATTACTGAGCTGATGTGATAAATCAAGAGTGTGATACTGTACAACTTTAGAAACCATTGAATGGAGATATGAAAAGCTGAAACAGCTTAACTCACTTCCAAACACTTCACATTTTTACAGCAGGGCATGAAGTATGACAGAATACAGAGAGGAAGCTTTCACATGACAATTAGATATGGGTCTTTTTTCTCATAGGTGACAAAATCAGAACAAAAACTAAAGAGCACTACAACAATACAACTTCAATCTTTCTGGTAGTAAGGTACCAAAACAGTGGGCAGCAGAATTTTTCTGCAGAAAGCAGTTAATTCTTTTCCTTCAAAGTTATCCCAGGCAGTGATGTTGCACAACTGAGTTAAATATTAACACTTGCCTGGATTAAATGAACTCTGCTCTTGAAAGACAGTATCATGAAAGCCTTTGTCCAAGATGTAGTTCCTCTAATATCCTACCAGATTCCAGAAATAGTGTCACCTGGTTTCAAAATTTAGTTTAATATAATTCACCTCACAATTTTCACACCTCAAACCAATAAATAAAAGGATCCAGGGCATCTGGACTGTCCTTCAAATGCACCTTATTATGATTCATGATTATAACTTTTCATCGAATTATTTTATGCCATTATTTGAGCAACCTGGTTTAGTGGAAGGTGTCCCTGCCCATAGCAAGGGGGCTGGAACTGATGATCTTTAGGGCCTCTTCCAAGCCAAACCATTAAATGATTCTATGATTATTCCATTACTACTTGAAATATTATTTTTTTTAAGATATGCTCTCTAATATTCTCTTTACAGAATTCTACAAGTGGTTTCATTATGCCAAGTCTCAAATGCCCACATTAGCTGTATAGCCTAGACCATTAAGGAATCAAAATTTAAAACTTCTTCAAACAGTCAAGTACCTTATAAAGACTAAGACTTATCCATTCTATTATCCACTATGTAAAATCTTATATTGCTTTACTATTACTAACAATGAGTATACCAAAATGTTTAAACATGAGATGATCCTTCAATCTGCATGAATTCAGTGCAAATCCAAGCATTCCTCTACAGAGAAACTCTCTCACACTGTAATGTTAATCAGCAAATTATGACAATACAGAAAAAAACACACAGATTTCACCATTCTACAGCATATACTAAACAAGATGTTCAAACTCCTCAGCCTTTGGGCATATTTATCATTACATCTCCTAACTGACAGAAAATCTCCACTGAAATAAAGCCTTACTTCTCAAATACCATAACCACAGAAATCCATACTTAAGGGGATATAAAAGCTCAATATTCATTTTAACATGAAGTGATGTGCAAGCCATACTACACCTCCCCTATTCCACCACGGCATGCTTCTGTGTCAGCCCAGTCAATTGTTAAAGAATTAGAAGCGTGCCATGCTCAATGCTTATCCAGCAGTATTTAAAGCAGTTGAAAATCAAACTATGGCAAAATTTCCACAATGCACTGACTGACATCAACCAGGAAATGAGCAAATCAGTCTGTTACATTAAAAAAACCTACTTTTTACAACACAAAAAAATTAAGGTTGAATACTCATGCCTCAAACTTTCCAATTTATGGTTTGTCCACCATGAGACAAATTTAGAAAGTGTAAATCCAAGTCTTTCCTCTGTTTAGAAAACCATTGGATCTGTGTACGTCCTCTCCCTTTGGAAAGCTAAAAGCATGCAAATTGCCTTATAGTTACGAAGAATTACTTTGCTAGTCCATAAAATTAAATTAAAATACTATCAAACTAGAATGCTACCAAATATCCTGGCTATCCCACAAACTTCGATAAATTTTAGGAAAAACAACAATTTTTGTTTTCAAGATGACTTGTGACACTTTTAAAAAAAATCCTCTGTTACAAAACTAAGTCAAACTTATATCACAATCTACATAAAACACTTACCCAATGAAGAAAAATCTAGTGTGAAAACCAGTGCTCATCTTAAGCAAACCCCTTAAATAAGTGAAAGTTTAAGGAACTAGTTACCTGTCTGTAATTTTCAAGGTACTTCTATTTAACTCAAAACGCCATGATCCACATTTTATACAGTAGCAGGAGCTGTGTCTCCATCTACTGGTTGAAAAGCACCGGATTCCATCATCCACAGGGCTATGACTACACAGTCACACTACTGACCCTTAATGCTTGCTCCTGAACAGCACGATGGACTTCACAGTACTTTCCTTTAATTTAATAAAGAAGCAAACCAGCTCAGGGCTTTCAAAGATTTGGTATCTACCCCACCAAACTCGCTTTTGTTCCAACAGCTGCACAACTGAAGTGACTCAGCATCAAGCAGAGCGATATTAAAAATAAATCACAGTTTACCAATATTTGCCTTTAATATGTTCAAAATCACAAGCAGCTAATGCACAAGATTGTTTAAGCAAGTGATTTCCAAGAAAACCAAGACTGTGTGTTAGGTATTTTAATAAGCCTTGCTTATTGAATTTAAAGTAGTTAAACCATTTGAAACATGAAATGCAACCTCCAAAGAGAAATTTGTTCTTGCTGTATAAAAAAAGTCTAAAAAAAAGGCTCACTACAGATGTGTCTGGTATGCTTTTCAGCAACTGACACTACAAAATGAACAATGCTTTCACTACATTGTATAATCTGCAAATACACTTGTCTGAGTAATTAGTTACCTTGGCATCCAACCCACATGCAATCTGAATATATTATTTTAAACTTAACTGCACAGACTGTCACATGATGTCATATGATTTATTTTTATCTTCCAGGCCTCCTGGTGCTCCTCAGTTCTTCACTAGTCTGATTACACATGGTTTTCCAATCATCTTTTAGAATTATTTGGGTTTTGATTATTTTGTTATTTTTTTTTTAAATCAACAGGCATTCAAGGTTTTTTGTTTATTGATACAATTCACTGAATTTTAATTGGTTCCTTTAATTTAGACTATTTAATCTCATTCACATAATTCAGATTACCCTAAACAATTACTCCTATGAAGTCAACAGATACAAAATTTCCAATATTGATGTCATAGATATAGTAATTTAAAAATATCAATACAGTGTCACTGCAAAAATGTTTCAGATGGATATTTTAATCTAAAAATGCAGTGAAGAAGTCTTTTAGCATGTTTCAAGTTTAAGCATGTATTTTAGAGCAAACCTCTTCTAACTGTATTATTTATTCAATGGTAACATTTTCAAACAGGCAAACATTGAGATTTATAATAATATATTTCAGTTATTGATATGGTAGTCTAGTTAAAGTTTTGATTAGGTATCTTTTCTTTCTCCATTTTACATCTAAGATACTTGCATGGAGACTGAACAATGGGGTTTTATTTTACATGCAGTCTTTACCAGACTCTCAATTCTTCAGTATATCCTTATTAATAAAATGTGGTGTTGTCTATTTCTAACTTTACACTAAGCACTAACAAAAATTATTACATTAACATACAAGGGGATATTTTCCTGCTAGCATAAGTAAAGATGTCAGGAAAAATAAAATCCAAGCAAGGCTGTCTGAAGGGTATACTTACATAACTACACACTAAAAATTTTTAAATGGACTATGTGATCTATTAGAAATATTTTCCTACAATAATGCTCAAGTTTGGCTTTAGGAAAAGAAGCAATTTTGAGCAAATCTAATTTCCAGTTTGAAATTTTAAGAAGAGGTACACCTTACACTATGCAGGATTTCCCTGATGTAAAACTGCAATTATACAGACTGGTAAGAAAAATACGTCCCAAATGAAGAATTATAAGAAACTGAGAGCCGAGCTTGCCAAAATTAAGTGGCATTGCATTTCTCAAACAATAAAAAGCCTCTACATGCACACAGCACGAGACCATGCTAAGAATGATGCAAAACCAACCTTGCTGTTAGGCCTCGATGAGAGCTGTCTCAAAAAAATAAAACAAAACAAAACGAGGTTTCAAATAAGTGACAACTAGAATAAGCTTTCATTAAGCTTTTATTTTTTAAATAACAGGATCAAATAAAACTGCAGATAGTAAAAAAACATATGCTAAACTGATGTATTTTATTATGCATATTATTATTATTTTCTACAAGTCTAGTACTAAGATACCTGGAAATGACTTTCTGAAGTCCCTAAGATTGAGGTTAAGCATTACAATAAAACCTGCTTTGAATAGACACAAAAATATAGCTATGAACCTGACTGAAGAGTACTTAGAAGAAACCTCAAAAAGCTTAAGACACTATAAACTGAAGTACAGCAGGGGCTACAGTTTTTCCAAGATATCCTTTCTTAAGGACCAAATTGGTCTACAGGCACCCTATGTGAAAAATCTTTAAATCTCAGATAACTTATTTCCACAATGATGTAAAGTTACATAAGAAAATATACCTACCACAAATAGCACAGAATCAATTTCATGTGTTTGTTTTTAAAAGTAAGTGTTGGTTTCTCCTTTGAGGTATGTTGGTTAATTTAGCTATACTATTAATTTGTAACCAGCCACTTTACTGATTACATGTAGATGTGTGAATTTGGCTGACAGCACAGAAGGAAAAAGAAAATCAGGATTTACTCACCAAGGAGGAATCCCTGTGACACCACATTCCATCCTATAAAGGAAGTGAAAGTGCTCTTCCCTTCGGTCTGATTTACAAGAAAGAAAGAAAGAGAAGTTTGTAATGTTGCTACACTATGCACTGTTATGGAAAGGAGAAAGGAGTATTTGATCTGAGGGTATGCTACAGAAAATAATGAATGCATCTTCCTTTTTTTGGTTGGTAGAAAGTTACACATTTTGGTGGGCAGATGCACAACTTCCTCAATGAACTTCAGGTGACAATAGGAAGTTTATGGATTTCATAGCTAAATTCCTCAGGAAAAAAAATAGAATTGGCAATAAGTGTGCAATAGAGGTTCAAATTTATTTAATAGCCTGATAATACGAACAAATAAATAATTTCCATAAGAAGAATGCCAGTGTGTTTGTTTGTTTTATTCCTCCAGATATGCTTTCTTTCTATAGTTTCTTTCTTGGAATAATGCTGTTGTATTTATTTCCTACTGAAAAGCATGTACCTGTGAATTCACAGGAGGTCAATGGGAATTTTAAGAGGTACACATAATATAGCTGAAGTTATTGATGTTATTGCTGACAGTGCCTAAATTCACTTATTTCAGAGAACAGAGTAAAAGAAAAATACAGAACATGTATTTATAATCCATTTATAGCTACTTCCACATGGAAGAATTCACATATTGACAGAATATTCTGTGTTGGAAGGGACTCACAAGGATCATTAAGTCCAACTCTTAAGTGATTGGCCCACAACCCTGGGGTCATTAGCACCGTGCTCTAGTCCCCAGTGGAATGCAGCTCTGGTGTGAGGTGCTGGAGGTGCTAGGGCCTGTCAGGGGTAGTGGGTGCTGCTCACACAGAGCACGATCTTGCTGGGCTTCCACCATCCAGGTGCTGCCCTCATGCCTTGGGAAGAGCCCAAAGGGTCCTGGACACACTCCTGGCAGTGGGGAATGGGGAACCCCTGCAGTTGAGGTGTGCCTGGGATGTATCTTGTAAAGGTTTTGTCAATCTATCTTTACATGTACGAAAATTCATAAACTTCTACTGTATTTTCTTGAGAAAACAAGAATTTGGAGAAAAAAAAAATCTCACCTTCCCTAACAAATCCTCTCTTCTTGGTGGAGATGATGCAAAATGCCTTTAAACAATTAAACTGGGAGTCTCACCAGTTTCACTAATGTGCAATTTTAGCTTTCGTATCACGGTGTTTTACAAATAATACAGAAGTTATTCCACATTCCCACATGCCCTTTCATTGGTAGGCAACATATTTTCAAGAAAAATAATAAGTTAGCTCTATGAAAGAGCTTCAAAACAGGCAGCAATATTAATCTACCCAGAATCTCTGGGTCTGAGATATGGATAAAAAAATTGTCTGAATTGCAGAATGAAACTGTACTTTTCAATCTCAGGTAGAGTCAGTTTTAGGAACCTGTCACCAAGCACTCTAATTCAAACAGAACTCCACCAGGTTCACTTCACTGTCCACCTTGGCACATACTTTGCTGGAACAAGAAACCTTTTATGCTGTCAAAGAATATTTTAAAAAAGTGAGAATAGGCTACAAGATTCAAAGACAATAACTTAGTAAAGTTCTTGTCTCAAAAGAAAATACAGTAGAGCTGATTTTTTGTAATTTCAGAAGATGCAATCTAATTTTGTGAAATGCTAGTTAATCTTTTTAACAAGCATCCTGCCACTTACAGAGCATAGACTTAATGAAGTTGCATCTGCCAAAACTACCACCACGTGATGATTCAGACTTTGCCAGTTTGATCTCAGAAATTTAACAAAGCAATTTAGTTCACTCAATGATAGAATCTTGGCTTCTTCTGACTGAAGTTCTTGAAGTTTTTTTAAAAAATGCTTTGTCAGCACCAATATAGCTGACAAAAACACAGAACTAAATTGGGTCAGAAGAAAAATCAAGTGATGAGGAAGGGTGACAGAAGTCAAACTGAAGCGCTTACACTGTCTAGGCAGAAAAAGGAAACTATTTTCTTTAGGACACATTACTCTTTGTTTCCTTTCAGAAATCCATAAAATGAAATATTACAACTCCTGGAAGAAGCTATATTGCCCTATATTTAAGCACTTTGGATAATACACCATAGACAGGAATTAGTCCATTTATAAAGAATGTGGTTTTACTGTTCTAAAAAAAATAATGGGTAATATAATCTTTCTCTACACCAAAAAGATAGAATTATGAGGAAATAAATAACGGAACAGTAAACTGGAAGAGAAACAACACTCACTGCTCAATTACTTCACTGAGATGAGAGAAAAGTCAGGATGAAGGGAGGAGCACTTTTATTCACTACACAGAATGGAATATGATGTGGCAGGTTCAAGTAACAACCAGTCAACACTTTATTTATATTTGCAAGGAAGAGCAAGTTAAAAGATAAACAGCCACCTGCTTTGTAAGTACCTTTTGTAATTACAAATGTACTTTACCTATTCAACTTTATTTTGTTACAAATACATAAAAATGCATTTTCTGAGCTGGAAGAAAATCACAATTATTTTTTGCCATAACATATAAAATCAGCATAACTACAAAAAAACTCCCCAAAACTCAAAGTGCAGACTCTGAATACTTGGAAATAAGAATCATTACATCTGAAGAAGTTCCATTACATACTATAGACATGAGTCCAAAAATTTTCAGTAAAAAGCCACCAACATTAGAACATGAATGAACTAGACAAAGCCTCAGGTACTGAACAACTAGACATTCTAGTGAACTAAATTCCAAACACATTGGAGGAAATTGTGATGAAAGAAATTGCTTCCAGAGTTGTTAAAAAAAAAAAAAAGAAGACTTCTTCACTCAAAATAATCTCAGTTTCACAGCATCTTACTTGCTAACACTTTAAAACAGTCAAGTTCAATAGATTAAACCTGCTTCTATTTTGCCTTACACACAAAATACTGTCAAGCAAGTAGACTAAATATCAGCATTGCAGGTGCATGTATCCATATATACACATATCACATACGTGTGAGTGTGTATGGTGTTTCAAATGTCACTTTTGTCAGAATATTGAACAATAACTTAAACCAGCAATGGTCTTTGAAATCTTTAATTGTAATTTCAGAAGAGCAGAAAAATTTATTTGCCAAAAGCAAAGTTGAGTTTATAAATTAGGAAGAACTTTTTTAAACAGAAAAAAGTAAGATTTGAATGCTACATTGAATTCCATTACATTTACCTGAATTTAGTAATAGCATCCATTACAGATATCTACAAATAGGCACATAATTTGCCTTGTCATTAGGCTAGAACCAAGTAGCTGTCATTTTTACACAGCTAAGAAAACTCTCTTGACCTAGTAAGTCAGATTCAGTTCAAAATTAAGAGCACAATAAAACATTAGAGACTGCCATCTAGTGTCTATGTTTAACATCACCAAACATTTCAACTTTAGACTATATTTTAAAAATTGTTTTGCAACTGGACTAGCATTTGCTGTAATCAGAACATACATTTTTAAACTATGCATCTAAAAGATCTTCACATATAAAAGACAATACTGATAAGCCAAATACAAACAGCTTGATAAAAAAAAATTCAAAAAAACCACTAACCATAAATCAACTTCAAGCTTTGGAAAATTCAGAATAAAGATCCTGACTCTTTATTTATTCAAGCAAAAAAGATAACATCAATACAAGTGTTCCTTTTATTTTAGGCTACACTTAAGGTTCATACAACCAACTTTACCATGAAGTAGCAGATTTTATGAAGGAAATTAATTCTATCCAATTCTTCATGCCTATGCCAGAAGGGCAAACTAAAAATTTTATGTATTAGCAACTTCTTAGTACTGATATGAACAGAAATTCAAGGCATTAAGATCCAAAAATCCTTAATATTCTGATTGGTTTTCCTCTCCGTATTTCACTTGCTAGGATTCTTCAGAGGAAAGAAAAGAACACATTTTATTCAGGGATCTTTTCAGCAAAGTTTTCCATGAAAATAAGGAAAGCTTTTACTGTTAAAAAACAAACAATTTCTGTTTCAATATCAAAGAGCCCATCAAAAGACATGAACCAAGTCCAAGAAATTAAAAAAAATGTTGAAATAAATGTTAGATAAGAGAACAAAACTGTAAATAAGATTACATCTCTCTGCTTTACTAACCTGAAAATGCCTAAGTGGTGCTGTTATCCAACTGTTGTGTCTGAAGGAGCAACAATGACAGTGACTGCTGGTAATGCATAAAGGTCCCACAGACACCTTTACTTTGGCTACTTTAGACTGAGACTTCTCTTTTATAGTGGAAGAAGTCGTTAGTAGTTCAAATGGCACTCAAAGGCCATAAAATGAAGCACACACAGAAACAGTGAAATGTTATTTAAGGATATCAACACCTTTCCCTTGAGTCAACTTACCGTAAGCCATAGCAAGGCAGAGTGATGAAGCGGAACATTGCCAGAAAAACTCTCAAAGGAAGCAGGGTGAACACATACAGAAAAGCATCCAGGCACAAAAAGATCCCAAAAAACATCAACTAAATTACAAAAATAAAACAGAAGTATGTTAGTAGTTCATAAAATTTACAAAATGTTTATAAAGAATTATCTTATGAAAAATACATTTACATAAGACTAATTAACCAAATAAGCACAATATTCTCACTTGTTCAACCAGCTGAACTGTAAGAAAAATTAACATGCTATGCATTTGAAGACTATTCAGCAAAAATTCTGCACCACAAGGTCCATGCAGTGAAAGCTTTTGTAGACTTTCACAGCTCACTGAACTTAGTCTTTATTTAATACATAAACTGCAGTTGAATATAACTGTAGCTAATTTTCCAATGGTGACTTTCCTTTGGTAAGGTTACCAAAGTTCATGTTTTAACCTCAGGGGAAAAAACCCATAGAACTGTGCATAAATGTGCACAGACATTTTCTGCCTACCTCCTTTTTCAACATTACTTTCTCCCCCCAAAAAGTTTTCTATTACCTAGTAAATTTTCTATTGCACAGCTAATTACATCTGTGGTAGAGCTCCTTCAAAAAATAATCAACCTTTCATACAAAGAATATGAAATATGAAGAGGTAAACTTCCAGTTGCCCTCAGATTAAATATTTTATCCTTAATTCACATAAACATTAAAGTCATTCATTGTGGCTACAAGCCAAGCAACTCTACAATAATTAAACTAGACATAAACTCCACAATTCCAAAGCTCCTATATACCAGACTCTCCCCATATGATATTCCTTCTTTATCTGCTCTTTAAATGATTATATGTTCCACTAAATGTAAGTCTAGAAATATGCTTTTATGCTTCTGTCAGACCATGAGCTAGTATTTTTTTCCTGCAAGGATAATCCCATAGAAGCCAGTTTAACTGGCTACACAATTAAGACCAGCAACATCCAAGCAGACCTAGCTATCCATATATACCCATGTCAGAAGTGCATCTACATGTGGAAGCTGGATGTACTGCTGATGGGAAAGGAAGATACTGGGGTGGGGGTGTAAGTCAAAGAACATATAAATTCCTTTTATCCCTTACAATCCCTTTGCCTTTCAAAGCACCTTCTTTGCTAGCCTGTGCAATGGCCAGTTCCACGTCCAGTGAGCACTCCTACACCTCAAACATCCTTGTAACTCCAAAAACAATCCTAAAGACTGCACTCCAGAACAACTCTCCAAAAGCCACATAAGACAACTGACTCAGGCTCAACAGCACTGCCATCATCCCCGAGTTTTTGCTCCCATTTATAATACTATTTCAACCAATTCTACAGTGGGAGAATACTTCAATACCATCATGATGTTAAAGTCTCTTTCCTGATATTTACTCACTGACTGCTAGTACCATTTTCTAAAATTTCAGCATTTTGAATTATTATTTAAAGTTATCAAGAGCAGTGGAAAAATGTATGCACTGCCTTAATATGCCATTAAGCTATCAAGGTATTTAAAAATAACTTTTAAACTAGATGTTGAATATTCAAGTACTCAAGACAACTGGAACTGAACACTCAGTATTTTTAAACTCCTTTAGCCAAATAAAACAGAAAGGTAGCCTGTCATTTTGCTTGTGTTTTTTGAGGACATCTTTGTAACGTCAAGAACAATGCTACTTCTTCTTTTAGATTTAGACAGACTTCTTCTCTGAGTGTAATGATGCTTTTTCATATTCTTACATTAATATTTGCAATTATTTAATGTACTCATTCTCCCAAAGTTTTTACTACATGCACCCAATGAAATATAATCAGTCCTGAACCTTCTTCTCCTTTCTGTAAACATTATTTTTGCTGGTCCATTCCAGATATTACAGAACTAGCAGAAAAGCCTGCAGAACTTTGCCATCATCATAACTATAATTTAACAAAGGAGCACAAAGTTTAATTTTGAGGCCAACTGAAAACTGTTCCCTAAGAAGGCAGGAATAGAGACCACCAGACCACCTTATTTAGTATAAATAACCTAATACAATGAAAAGCTCCCACTGAAACTGCACAAAATGCTTGAGTGGAAGTAGTGCTCACTTGGTAAATAATCTAGCTTCTCTAAATAAAAAAGGGGTACTCAGAACAACAACAACACTACCCTTAGAACATTACACCCATCTCTGAAACTATGGATGTTAAACAAATGCCTATTAAGCAATATCTCCCGAGATTAGGTCTTGACAAATTTACTCCAATTTATTCTCACTCTACCTGATTATAGTTTTCATTCTTATTCTGTAATTATACTATTAGATAGTAAACAAGTTATCGAGAATATTCTTCTCTTCCTTTACTAGTGTCTCACATGCTTTATTTCAGGTAGGCATATTTTTTTATCACATTGGCAAATGGTTTCTGCAACAGGTGGTGACCTGTACACTATTTAGTTGATTTCTAGGTGATCAATTTGATATAGTTAGTATGTACTTTTTTGTACTCTTTTTATGTACTAATTTGATATAGATATAGTATGTACACTAATATGGACTAAGTCAATGCAAGGAACTAAAATATTTCATAATCTCACTGGAAAAAGGTAACTATCATTTAAAAAACATCTTTATTATTCAGATTCATAACATTTCATATTCAAAGTACAGACTGAAATTTGATTTACCATGCAAAATCTATCAATTGCACCACTTACAGCATTAATCTTATTTATAAAAAGACTGCTGGATATTACATGTTCACACACTGAAAGTTTTATTGAAAAGCTACAGTGATGACACTTCAGAATAATTTCTGTGCCTTGGAGACAGCATGCAATAATCTACATAATTAAAATGGAGATGATGTAGAAATGCTGTATTGTTCAACTGAGTCTCTACCATAAATAGAATATTCTGTCATAAACTGGAATGGGTAAATACTGAGAATGTAAAGATACCATCCCTTGAAATGTTCAAAGCCTCCAATCCTGAACATGTTGTAGGTTACACAGCTTTAAGCAAAGGCACAGAAGACTCCATGGGTCCATCCCAATCTCATTCATTCTGTTATTTTCTGCAATAACTGACTGGGAATTTAGTTTGGTAAAGCCAGGCCTCATCATGGAAGGATGAATTTAATGATTCTGAAGGGGGAATATGAGCCCTACTAACCAAGGGAATCCTGCCTACCCTTCTTCCCTCCTCCACTGCTCTTTCACCTTCACTTATAAAGCTCCCCTTCTGTCCTTGTGTAGACTCTGGATTCTCAAGAACATTGGCTGAGCAAATCAACTCATTATTCTAGCACAGAGCAAGGAAAGTATAACATTCACTAACGAATTATGAGCAGATTGAACTCCTAGAATGGCCCAAAAAGCACCACAGCTCATGCAAAACAGGCAGTATGCACAAAGCAGGAGACTGAAGTGGGAGGAAGAGCAAATTAAGCTTCTTCCTTCAGTTTAAATTAAAATTATTTAGCCCTATGTAACTTCATCCCTAGAGACTCTGGGAATTTTAGCAGTATTAATTTTAATGTTATCATTACACTGCAGCCTAGCCAAACCTTATTACTGATGTTGCCTTACTCATCACTCCTGAGCATACTGCTGCTGCTGCCTCCCAAACCAACATGGTTAAGCCAGAACAAAACTGGCTCACTGCAGGGCCAGAATGATATCTAAGCTGACATAAAGGAGGTGGCAAGAAACCTTCAGGAAGGGCACAAACATGGGGACAGAGAGGGGAGATGTGGTAAATAGTGGCAGGAAGCAAAATAAAGGACTATAAAAATTAAGTCAAAAACTCATCTGTCACCCTACTTTTACAAGACTGAAACCTTCCCATCCTCAGAGAATTATACACTGGAAAAAATCCTTGAAACATTTTTTAACGTAAAATTACATTTTGCTGTAAAAAGTTTTCTTTTGCTTGATTATTTCTTTAAGGATCAGTGGCACCGTTATATTTGAATTGATTTGTCATCATCTGCACTTGTTTGTTTCTGCTAATAACAAGAGCTATCAGCACAATAAGCAAACAGGCAAAAAATCCCTGAAACAAAAACGTGTAAGTTATTAACATTGAAAAATAATCACTATAGAGGTTTACATCTTGTTTTTGTAATAAAAGTGTTTTTAAAATAAATAGTTTTTAAATCATTTAGTTCAATAGATTTCATCTCTGAATCAAATGTTAAAGCATACTTCACCTTTTCCAGTTCTTTTGGTATCCGCATGCACGTGTACACTCTCTCTCGCCGCTCTGTGTATTTTGCTTCATTGTGTTCAAGGAAATAACCTCTTGTTAGTTCAGCACTGATGAATCTCAGCAAGGAAAGATCTATTCAGAAACACACATAAGCAAAAGACACTTCAGGCTTGACCTCCAGAGGGTGAGAAGCTGCTATACTTTTGTTACTTATACTTGCTACATGTTTCATTTACAGGCCTCTAACCCATAAGGTTTCTGCTGATAGTTAAATAACTTTACATGGAAGGAGTTACAGGAGATGCGACTCCAGTGCTCCCCCGTTCATTCCTCTGCTGCCTCCCGAGAAACAAGCTACTTTTCCCAGGCAATCAGACATCACTCTTGTACAAGGCATTACTCAAAGCTGCTACACAAAATGCAACATGCTGAGTGAATCTAAACCTTAATGCATTATCAGACTTCCTAAATTTACTAAACTATATTTTTGACTTCTTAAAAGCTATCTTCTCTCTCAGCAACATTTGCAGCTTGGCTCTTTATTTTAAGTAATAGCTTTCTGCAACAGCAAACCTTCATAGATACACGATCCCAAGCAATTCAGTGCACAAACAGTACAAACACACAGAACCTTTGGTGATCAGGTCTTTCACAACCAAAAAGCCATCAATCATGTACAATCCTCCTATGTTTTCATGGCTGTAGGTAAATAACATGTAGGCTGACTAGTCTGTGTTTAAACAGCTCATATGGCTTCTAGAAAGACTTTGCACAAAGTAGTCTTGCAAAATTAATAACATATGAAATGATATTTATGATATTCAGGCTGTCAGCACAAGAAGGTTGAACTTAAGCCTCAACACTCATTAATGAGGTCTGACATTACCACCTCTTTGTAACATTTTAGAAGTGACAGAACACTACAACGAAGTTCAACATCTCTGGTTATTGGCATTTAAAAATAGGAACTCTCAATGTTCACACAACACCCAGAAGATGAAAATCCCTTACCTAGACAAACAGATGAAAAGCTACAGACACCATTACGTAAGTACATGATTACAAATAGTAAAGTCAAATTTTAGCCGAAGTCTTAGGGACTAGAGGAGGGAGAATAATCCTGCTTTGTAGAATGCTCTACACTTTTCAGGGCAGGGAGAGGCTGTATATTCTTAGTAAAACAACGTAGATAACAGCTGTTAAGAGGGGAATGCAAGTATTGACACACTGCATGAAGAATTCACCCAAAACTGTCTGAAGCAATGCCTTCTCAGTATTCATCACATTGAAGATGAAGACTTTCACAGTAGCCAGAAGACTATGAAGAGTTTTAAAGCAAAGAAGGAACCAGTTCAAGCAGAATTATAAAAGAAGCAAAAGAGGGTGTGCTTACAGCCTGCTGTACCTTGGGTGGGAGGTGTCATTAGAACCTGGGGGGCATTACAGGCACTTTGCAGTTTGTGGTGTTGCATTAATATTCTCTGTATGTTTGGTATTGCAATTTATCATGTTGCTGACACTGGTCATAGCTATAAAACTCACTAACTACCCACTAATTATGTATTGTTAGTAAATCATGATTTCCTTTAAACTATGAGAACTGAATCATTTTCCCATGTATAAGCTTGTCACTGGACAGTGATTTTGATGATCTGTGTATTACTGATCCACTTCTACTAAGTAGTCCAAAACCACTCAAAGCCTTAAAGGCATGTTAAAACAAACAAAACAACATGTTGCTTAATGAGTACTAATAAACTAATATTTACATATAAAGTTTCAATCAAAGTTCATCCCATGAAATCACTGCTCAGACCTCTTGTAAACTTGTTTTCTGGAGTCTCCCTTTGTAACACCATCACTTGTAACTTTTTTGGTTATGCCAATTCTTCAATGTCTAAACACTTGAAAGTAAGAACAGATATGCATAAGCACACCAAATAACTACTCTGTTAACACTCAAAGTGTATTTTCTTCCACCTCAAATAACTAACCTCCTTTAACTTAAAGTTAAAGCAATCCCAAACAACTAAAGTTTCCTTTACTGGGCAGTAAATACATATATATGGGCAAGTACCATAGGGTAACTTATGAGTCCCTGCCAACTTCAGATATTCTAAAATTTTAGCTAACGAGCTCTTGGTTCCCACCCCTTCTTACCTCACACAAAGTATTTTAAAGGCCTATAGCTGAAAACCAAATTATTTTAAGTTTTCAACACCTTAGACTTTCATGCCCTAGAAGCTGAGAGATAATCAATCCTCATTACTGAGGTTGATCAATACATAAGCTCCAGAGTGTGACTGCAAAATCATCTCTCCACTGACAGGGGATGAACTGGAGCACAGAGTCACTCAGCCACCTCCCTTCTGAGCTCTTACTGCCACCCAGCACCAGCCTCAGCTCTGTGCCAGCTGTGAAACAGATTAGTGGCTGACCCTGTAGGAAAAACACAGTAACCAAAAGAACAGCATGAGACACCAAGGCAGAACAAAGTAATAAATCCTGTGAAAAACAGCTTAATTCTGCTATCAAAGCATCAAGCAACATTTTCTTTTAAAAGTAAACTCTACCTCCTACTTCAAATTCCTTCCCTACTTTAAATTCCCTTCTTTTGCAGACAAAGTTTTAGTCTGTGGCCCAAGTTTAATCTGTTCAGACAGCATACTCTTTAATTCTTACAGTATACTCATTTATCTCTCCATCTCAGGACAGGAAAGCATAAGCATCTTCAAAAAACACAAAAGGACATAAATTCTTTCAAAATAAGAAGATAATGATTTAACTAAGTTACACTTCAGTGCATAGCTGCACAAAGGATAACCATTAACCAGAAAGGAGAGGAAAAGTTGTGGAAATGTGAAAGGCACTGCACTTCAGTAAGTTTCAATTATGTAATCATAAATTTAACTCTAAATACAACAATTCCAGGCAGTCACTTCACTCCTGTCAATCCTAAACACACACTTCTTCCATAAGCACGCTAATTAATCATTCAAGAAAATATATCCTTAAAAAATCCTCCTCTAATCAACTTCTCTTTATAGTACTATAAATTAATGTGAAGAAAACTCTACTTCTATTATTTAACATATTATTACCCTAAGATGAGTTAGAATTTTTAGTTGCTCAAACAAGAAGCCTGTTCTTATGTTTTCTTGCCATGAAGCATCAGAGAGCACCGAAGATTTTTAACTATTTTAAAATTTCAAATCAGTTGCATGCACATAGTTAAGTACTCTCCACCACCTCCAGTAACAATCTCCTTTCTATAAAATTACTTGTTCAGTTGCTTTTCAGGTACATCAGTATGTATCTTGATCATTCTTTTTTTTTTTACCTCAAAGCAAGTCATACTACTACAATCAAGCCAATTCCTTTATAACTATGAAAATTACACCACCTTTACATTCTGTAGCATTCATCAACATCACAGAACTGCAGTCAATGATGCTGGATGTCTGATGATTTAACACATCATAAACAGACAAAACACCCGTCAAACTCAGAAGAAAAGCATTCAATTGATGACACATTATTAAAGTTAAATTCTAATTCGATCATTCTTTTGTATAAGGCCTGTGTTATCACATTCAAATCAAGATGAGAAAGCCTTAAAAGTGCAACACTTCAAGCACTTTCCAGATTTTCAGCAAGTCAGTCAATTAAGAATACAGTGCTAATACAGTTATTTATAACCTTACCAACAACTGACACATTGACTTGCAGTTTTTACAAAAAAGACAGGGCTATTTACAAAAATTACTTGGTAGATACCTGAAATAACCAGTTGAAGTGTGAATGTAACTATAGCTGCATATTGATAGCAAAGGCTATGGTATTTCCCCTTATTTTTCCTTATAAAAACCCAATTGGTAAATCTTATTTACTTTTAAATGACTTTTAATAACCTGCGTACAACTTCAAAGCTCTAACGACATCGTTACTGCCAGCAGCGGAGGCAAACACCACCGCAGTCACAGCTGGGAGCACGTAACAAGCACCGGTGAGAGGATGAAACACTTCCAGCACTTCAGCAACAAAGTTGGGCGAGCCCGCAGCCTCCGGGCCCGCTCCGCTCGGACCCGCGGGGTGAGCGGCCCCGCTGCGCTCCACAGCGGGCACGTTTGGAGAGCCTGACAGCCAGAGTCAGGCACCTCCGGGGCATAACGCAGCTCCACGGACCGCGCTGCCGCAGACCCCCGAGCGGCAGCAGCCGGCAAAGTGCGTGACAGGGCACGGGGACCGTCCGCCCGCGCCCCCCTTCCCCAACAGAGCGGAGAGCCGGGACACAGCCGGCCCCGCCGCTGCACGGAGCAAACCCGCAGGCAGGGCTGAGGGAAAGCTCCCTGCGGGCCCGGGCCCGGCCGGTCCCGGCGCACTTTCTGAAGTCGCTCGCCCAAGTTCGCACGGGCGGGCGGCGGCGGCGCTGCCAGGAGCCGCCTGCCCCGAGCAACACCGCCACGGCCACCCGGGCTCCCCGCGGGGGCCACCCTACCCCGGGGCTCCCGCTGCCGCGAGGAGAAGGCCCCGCCGCCGCCCCTCACCCGAGAGACTCCGCTTCTTCTTCCTCCCCCGGTCGCTCTCGTAGAAGCCCAACGTCTCCGTTCGCTGCTGCGGGGACGGCTGCC